>VDFB02127878.1:0-61954 GCA_007258455.2 Sequoia sempervirens
TTTTTTTGGAGAATGGGGGTTTGCCTTGTTCAAACCCTATTTTGGTAATCAAACCTTGAAATGAAATGAAACATGAAAGAGGGAATGAAGAATGAGCAAATCTATGTTACCGCTCAACAAACCCTTGAATAAACCTTGGAATGTAGATCTGCAACTTGCATGAAGTGGATTTAATGGATGTGGATCTTAAACCTTGAATCTTGACTTGAAATAACGCTTTGAATGCTTGAGTGGATCATGAATCCTACATCATCATATTAGCTCCAAAACATGCATGATGCAAGAAGACTTTGACATGACAATTGGATCTTGAATGCTACAATAAATCTTCAATAAATATTCTCTTGAATGCCTTTGATCACAATCTTTTCTTTAGGAATGCTTCTTGAAGATATTATAGGTGAAACATAGTGAAATAACCTTATATTTATAGGTATGTATCCTCAAATTCCTGAAATTCAAATATCACAAGCCAACATCTAAATATAGATTTGAATATGTTAAAATACTACCAAAAACATAATTTAAATTTAGGTCCTAGGTCTAAGGGAGGACCCATTCACCCATGGGAAAATGGGTCCTAGGTCCCTAAACCTAGGACACACATTGCTCAAGGTAAAGTGTTATGTTAAGTTATTAACGAATGTCGGGTTTCCTCTTTGGAAAATATAATATAATAAAATAGGCTTGGTAAGTCAATTAAGGGGCCAACTAAGGAAAATTGAGCTCAATTAATTAAAGAAGCCCTAAATAAGTGTGAAAGTGTAAAGGGGTACACTTTACAACACTAAAATAAGGCAAAATTAAGTCCAAATTAACTAGGAGAGCCCAAACAAGTGTGAAATAATGATACATTTTCTACACTACAAGACATTACAAAACACTAAAACATTTGTGAGAACTCTAAACTAAACAAAACCTAGAAACACACTCATGCATACACGAAAATAGGTGATGCTGATACATGTAAAACTTGGCTAACTTTATTTCTTTGAAATAGCGGGTTTCTATGGTCTTGTTTTGCACTTTAACTTAGATGTAAATTGAGTGATGGGAGTTAGCATTCACCTCTACTCCATCCCTCCTTTGAATCATTAGCTGATTAAACACTTTATGGGTGGTAACAAATAATTTTCAATAGTGAATTCAATTTGCGATTTCTAATCAAAGGAGAGGTTCAATGGATATGTTTAGTCAAGGAGAAGGTGAAGGTGACCTCCACCTAGTCCTCCTCTTAACCATAACAAATTATTGGACAACAACCTTCAATACCTTACATAATTTTTAATGGCATATTTGTGGCTTGCTCTTACTTGCCCTCAAAAAATTTCGTTTTACAATTTCAAGAATACACAAACATGACCATATCGAACATAACATTACTACTAATGATATCATCCTCAATTACACAAAATAAAATACAATATATGAAACTAAAGTCTTGCAATACTATTCCTCCTCTAAACCTCCTTCATCCGCCTAGGAAACAATGAAACCTCTCTTCCCTTTTATTTTGTTATTTTATTACATTTCTATTTATAATTTAGTCTCATCATGTACTCTTAATTCTTCAATTTTAGTATACTAGCACTTGCACCTAAAGAAGGTTCATGGATTACACCTATAAAAAATTGTATGTATGCTAATATGTTAAAGAGTATGTGTTTGTGCATGGGTGCATATGGATGTAATGTGTTGCAATTTCTAGTTGTATTTGATTGGATTTAATAATTAATAACAAGTGTTAAATAATGGAATGAAATAAACTTAGACAAATCTAAATTTTTTTCACTTAAACAAATCTAGATTTTTTCCTTAAAAAAAATGGGTATTATTTGATTTTGAAATTTTTGCATGCAAATTTTAAAACATAAAGCAATGCAAATGAAAAAGGAAAGTTGTCATCAAATTGGAAAAAAAACATTGCGAATGGAAATAGAATATTCCCATTCAATTGGAAAATCAATATTTATTTGGATTTTACATGATAAGTGAGATTTTGGAGGCTTTCACCTGATATTTTGAATTTTACCATTAAATGCCAACTCATGATTTACCATTTAATGCAGCTAAAACTTGTTTTTGACAACTCAATAGTTGTTTGTAGGTGTGATACTTGTTTCAGGCTCAAATCTCGCACGATATGTAGCCTATTGACTAATGAAATCTATCCCAATGCTCCAAATAAAAAAGAATGCCTACTAAATTAACAAGGATGTGTTGCTATGAAGTTCCTGCCAAATGTTGGTAGGACAAATTTGTTCTTTGATTTGCATTATAGATTTCATCTTTGAAACATTTGTACCTGATGCTAGAAAAAACTGTTAGAATTGTGAAAAACATGAGCCATAGGATCAAATAATGAGCAAAAACGCCTTCCATGCAAGAGATTTGCAAACAAAGAATTCCTATATTCCTCAACAAGAAAAAACTACAGAAGAACCTATGGTGTAGAAAAATGTAACCCTTTACATTTTATCGCTTGTTTGGGCCCTCCCAGTTAAAATTGGACTTAATAATGCCTTAATTTAGTGTTGTTAAATGCACCCATTTACATTTACACACTTTGTTTGGGCCCTCTTAATTAAATTTAGCTTAATTATGCCTTAATTATCCTTTTTATTCATTTAAAAGCCTAATAAATTGCATTTTCCGAAGGGGAAACCTAACAATAATTAATTCCTAAACATAACACTTTACGTTGAGCAATGTGTGTTCCAGGTTTATGGAACTGGGACCCATTCGCCCATGGGCGAATGGGTCCTCCCTAAACCTTAGGACCTAAATTTAAATTATGTTTTTGGAAGTATATTAACATTTTTAAATCCATAATTCAATGTCAGCCTGTGATATTTGAATATTGGGAAATTAAGGATACATACCTATAAATACAAGGTTATTTTCTAAGTTTCACCTAGAGTTTTCAAGCTAGAATTTTCAAATGAGAAAAAGTATAGAAAAGTTGATGATCAAGGGTATTCAAGAGAAGATATATCAAATATTTATTACAACATTCAAGATCTATTCATCATGTCAAAGTATTCTTGCATTATGCATGTTTTTGGAGCTAACATTGTGACGTAGGTTTCAAGATCAAGTTCAAGCATTCAAGCATTAATTTCAAGTATCAAGATCCACATCCTATTCAGCCATTTCATGCAAGTTGCATACCTCCTAAGATCTCCATTATCAAGGTTTCATTAAAGGGTTTGTTGAGTGGTAACATAGGTTTGTTCATTCTTCATTCCCTCTTTCATGCATTATTTCAATTCAAGGTTTGATTACCAAAACAGGGTTTGACCAAGGCAAACCCCTATTCACCCAAAACAAACATTTCTCTCTCTTGTGTTTGTGATTGTAGATTTATGTTGAATAAGACATGAAGAACTTTTGAAGTGCAATATTTACAAAGTTGTCAAAGTTGCAAAAGTTTTCAAAGTTGTCCTCAAATCACGAAATCTAACCTACGGATCAAATTTTTGACTTTCTAGCACTAAAACCTGGACAAATTAGAAACTTTAGATCTACACCAGAGGCTCCCAGAAGATTGTTGCAACCCTTGTACTTGGACCAATTCACCCATGGGAGAATGAGTCTCAGATAAGCTTCTGAAAAGCACTTTTTGTGACTGGTACACAAGTCTTTGCCCTTCTCAAAATTATATTTTATTTTCTAGTTCTGCAAATATTGATTTTAAAATTATTGTTTTAAGTGTTAGATTGTATTTTAGTGTTGATTCTCTATTTTTTAGTTTTTCTCCCCAAAATTTTTTTTGACCTTGACCCCTATCCTTCAGTCATAAGGAAATCTAAAGATTCTCACTTTGACTTGATTCACCTAAGGTTTAATAATAAATTCATTGTGTGGATCTTATTTCCTAATGAAATAGTGATAAATAGTTCCTTCACCCCACATATATTAATCAACCCCCTTTGGTGAACCTATTTTTCACCATTTCATTTTGGTGAACCCAACATTTGAGTATGATATCTTGTTGATTTGAAGTCCATTTTCAGCCCTAGATCTACGTGCTGCATTTATTTGCATTGCATTGCATTGATTTACATCTCATTTAGGGTTGGTTGTTTGCTTGCATTAGTTTGCATCTCATTTAGGGTTTTAGGTTTGCATTCTTGCATTCTTTAAAATCTAGAAAATTCAAAAATATCAGTCATCTTGCATAGTTTTTACATAATATTGCATCATCAGTCATTTACATCTAAAAATTGAATCAAAATTGCATCTCAAATTAGGTCTTTTTGCTTGTCATTTTGCACTATTTTTCACTTGCATTTAGACCTCCTTTTACAAAAAATTGAAACTATAACTCACTGCCTAAAACCATAATCTGAAAACCATACAAATCATCTCAGAAACTTGCAAACCCTGAAGTGAGACCCATTCGCTGATGGGTGAATGAGTCCCTGATCAGGGATTTTCCTAAATTTTTGAGCATTAAAATCACTATTTTTGCCTTCTGTATTTCTATATTCAGTTTGTTGTTTTAGTTTTCTAAATTTTTGTTATGTAAAATTGTTCATATTAAGTATAATCTGTCAGATTCAATGTATTGTTTGAATTCAAAATTGCATCTAAAAGACATCATTTTTATATTTTTACATAGCATAATCAAAAAGTTATCTTGTTGTAAATCTAAAAATTGCTTTTACATACTTGCATTGCACTTTACCTTCTAGGATATTTCATTTCATTTTACCTCTTATCCATTTTGGATGCACCTTGGGTTTGTGAAACTTGTATGAGCTTCACAACTTGGTGTCCTATTGCCAATACTGTCGTGAGACGTAGTTTAAGACTCATGTCATCCCGTGATACACCATTCATTGTGGATCCTAGGTTTCTAACTCTTTCACTCAGTGTTGACACTAGTCAACCCACTATGGGTCATACCCTTAACACTTCATTTCCCATGACTTCCCTACCTACACCTAATGTGATTGATGTTGATACAATGATTACTAATGTCCCTCCCAAGAACCTTAGAAGAATGGATGAAGAACTTGATAAATTGCAATATTTCATGAGTTCTAAATACAATTCTCCTAATGTAGTTCCTATGATAGATAACATGAGGAGAAAAATTGAAAATGAATAAGGAATAGAGATTGCTCGTAATTTAGCTCATGTCATTAATAAACATGTCCCTACAATAACTAGTTGTGCTCAAGCTTTGGGGTATACTCAAAGTCAAGGTGAAATTCCAATTCCTCCTTCCACAACCATAACCTCTATTTCGACATACACCAATCCAATTGTTACAACAACCATACAACCTACTAGCAATGTCAACGCTTCCTTAGGTATTTCCACTGGGATTCCCTTTAGCTTTGTACATTAAAATATCATATCTCCTAATTCATCTCCCCTCACAAACTTACAAGTCACTTTCCCTCTGCATACATATACATCTCCACCTTATTCACCTCCATCTCACAACATTAACAATTATCCTGTCCTTAACACACTCTTGCGAAATGTTTTAGTCCTCCAAAAAAATTGCTATATTAAGTCAAAATCAAAATGGCCAACCTTCACAATATGTCAAACAAAATCCCTTGTCTAGATATTGAGAAAACAACTACCATAAGGTACAAAGATCCCTAGATTTGAGAAATATGGGGGGAAAGGAGATCCTGTTAGCCATGTTTCTACATATAGATCCCTATGTAGTGACTTCATTTTTGAGGATAAACTCTTGTCTAAACTCTTCCCTCCATCCTTGAAGGATAATGCTTTGGAATGGTTTTTCTCCTTATCGAAGAATTCAATATGTTCATTCAATGAACTTATTGATACCTTCTACAATCACTTCCAAACACATATGGGTCCTAAGATAATCTTGGCTGATTTAATGACATGCAAACAAAAGGATGATGAAAAGGTCACTGATTTCATAACATGATACCAAATTTTTTACTCACAAATAAACATTAATATTCTCGATGATGACCTTCAAAAAATTTTTATTTCCAATTTTCAAAACAAAGTCTGAACTAAGCTTGAGATGTTGAAATTTACCTCCTTCACACAATTGTGTACTTCCCTTTGTGATTATCAAAATTTTCTTAGTAGTCATGAAGTGAAAACTCCCTCTAGCCATCTTGAAAATTCTGAATCCACGTATCATAACACCTATCAACCATTCAAGAAACAAAATAAGGGCTTTTTACAACTTAATCCCCCTTAACCAACTCAACATGTTGATAACCAAGTGGCTACTATAAAGATGAAAAATCCATACACATTTGCCGATAGAAATAGATAATTCACACCTCTACCTGACACCCTTCATAATATAATGTTGTAGCTCTTAAACCATAAATTAATTTCCTTACCTCCTGTTAGAGCTTTTGATCCTACTAAGCCTCTACCTTCTAACTATAGATAAAATGCCTATTGCCATTTTTATCGACAAAATGCACATGATACATAATATTGCAAGCATCTTAAACATCTTGTGCAAGAACTCATTGATTCTAATCATATTCAAATTGGCAATGTTAATGATCAAGGTAATAAGTCTGTAGCCCCTCCTAATCAAAATTTGCAAATCTTTACTAATCCTATGTCAAATCATAGCATTTCCTTTGTCAAAGCTAGTGAAAAAAAGAATGATGTGATGAATGTTGACACAAATGATGAAAACATGAAGAAAATAAACAATGTGATTGGGCTTAATGAAATTCAACCTCATAAGGGCCTAATTAAGATGTCGCTTGACATTGCTTTCTCACAACATGACATAATTAGACATGCACCCGATGGTCCTCTTTACATAGTTTAAAGAATCGATGACAAGCCTACTAATGGGATATTAATTGATCCTGTTTGTGTAGAGAATATGATCACTAAAGAATTCATATTTTTACATGAGCTTTATCAAGATACTTATGAAAAGCTGAAAACACGGATCAAAAAGAATAATGGTTTTCTTTCCCTACGATAGGTTTGATAGCTCTTCCTTTAAAAGATGGACTAAAAACATTATGTGTCTCTTTTTCTATCATCCCATTGTTAGACCAATTTCATGTGAAGTTAGGCTACCCATGGCTTTGCTCCATGAATGTCATCCAGTCGGTTGTGCATAAATGCTTAAAGTTTCCATTTGGAAATGAGATCTTTACTGTGCATCATAGTGGCTTTAATCCTATGTCTTCCTGTGGGAATTTCTCATTGGATTTCTTTTGGCCCGAACCTATGGAACCTATTAGGCCTCATGAGGACTTCTTTTTCAAATATTATCAAAAGTTTATGGAAAAAAACATAGAAAAATTATCCCTTACTAATATGCCTCAACCCACGATTGAGCCTCCTATCCTTGAAAAAACTATGATTGAACCAAAAGCCATTCTAAGTAACCAAGACCAAAACATAGCAAATCCTCCACCTATTTCCTACAAGAGACCATGAGATAACCAAATAAGTCCTGTTGTGCCTCCTAAAATCAAACAAGTTTACAAAGCTAAAGAGAAAGTGGTTGAAAAAATGGTTCCTTCCGTTCTTCCCTTAAGAGAAAAAAAGAAACATATGGTTGATAAACCCACTCCTACACAATCACAACTTGAAAATCGAACAAAAAGGAACCAAAATGCTAGAGAGCGTAGGCGTAGACGTCATGCTATTTATTGTTTATTGCAAGAAAAAGAAGAAAAGAACAACATATAAAATCTAAATCTAAAATTACCTCAAGCAATGCATGATGATTCTCCTCCTTCACCAAAACAAGAAAACCCTAAATCTCGAACACAACAAGAACAAGCATCTTCTATGAATTTTATCATTAGACCTTCAGTTATGATAAACTTGGATGATGATAATGAAACTAGTAAAATTGATGAGGAAGTGCATAAAGAGTTAAATTTATTGTTCTCCTCTTCCATGAACTTAAATGCTAACAATCATGATGATCCTCCTACAAAGAGTGATTTACTATGTGTTGAACTTGGTGATGGTCCCAGTTTGGCACTTGATGTTGTCCCTTTGGCTAGTTGTCTACCTTTTGCATATGATGAACAAGATTGGGATGCAGACGACTTGCTATAGGTTGAATCACATGTGCCTTACTAGTCTTTTCTTCGTTGTCTTTTTATTTTCTTTATGTGATTGCATGTGTGTAATGCGATCCCCCGTACTATTATGTTTGATGTATCTTCATGTTCATTCCTCTATTTGTACCTTCATTCTTCTATATGTCATAAACCATTTATGTTTTGTTTTATCTCGTGTTTTCCTTTTGGGGATGATGCAAGGCGTTGAGACATTTAGGTCTCTTCCATGTTGACCTAAAAGGAATTTTCTTTGTTTTCGCTCTCTATGTGTCATTCTTCCTGTTCCATGAGTTATTTGGGGAATGATGATGTTTTCGATCTCTATAATGAGTTATTTGGGGAATGGTGATGTTTTTGAGCTCTATAATATCATTGTAGCAAAGAAATACATGTGTGGTCTCACAAAATGCTCCAAGATTGTAAGACTTGGGGACCCAAGTGAAAACTAATGCTTATGGCAGGTGTTGGCTAGTTGAAGAGATCACCGAAAGTTAAAGTCAAAAGAAATTTTTGGAGTACTTAGTGATTTGAGTGTACCGGGTATTGGAAGGCCATAAATTTAAAATTTTAATGCAAGGTTTTGGGTGAAGTGTTCTAGTCTAGGATTAAGGGTCTAAAAATGTGGAGGTTTCGGTAGAATCTGAGGTCCGAGAAAACTCTTTTGGTAAAAGCTAAAGTGTCGGGTACCAGGTACCGAGTAACAATGTTAAGTTAAAAGTTAAAAGTTTAAGTTTGCCCGAGGGTCCAAAGGTTCGGTAACCTGATTAAAAGGGATATAATTGCGCGAGAATATGATTTTCAAAAGCGTGATATTTATGGTGAGTTTAAAATGATGATTTTGTTTTCATGAGAGTTTTATGAATGTTTTAAAAGGGATTTAATGTGTAGAATTTGTGCTTGCAGGAGGAATAGATTGTGATGCAACATTCTGGTATGGACGGTCAATCAAATTTGGATCACAGGTAGAATCATATCTAGATTGGGCGATACATTCTTGGAGTCCATGCGAAAGAGGAACTTGGGTTGTTGTAATACTGAACTTTTTGGATTATGAATGAGGCAGAAGGATGCGCCAACCTCTCGTGTGATTTTTTCCCAGGAGTATTAAGCTCGAGGCAAAACTGGAATGTAGAAACATATGCTCACTTGATTATTCTGAATATATGGGAAGTTCCTACATTTTATTTTTGATTCAAGTTATTATCCTGGCGATAAAAAAGATAAAGATCCTGAAAGATATCAACGTGCTAAAGAAGGTTGACATCCGTTGACTTCGTCAACAATTCTCCTATCAGTTGTCATATTCCACATGCCTTGTTATTATTCATCCCTTGGATTTCCTCTCATGTATTTGTCTAATGTCCCCTGCGTCTTGTTCTTATAAAAGGCTGAGAGATATTTCATTTTAAGTTAAGTTCAGAATATGTGGATGTCAAAGAGTCAAAACTTCTTTAAGTTTTGTTATTTTTCCTATTTTTTGAATCATTCCAAATTAAAAAGTTGTATCCACATAGAAGCTAATCAATATCAAAGCTAATTTGAAAGCTACCACCTGGTATGAAATGTTTTTTAGTTGGTTGTTTGTTTAGTTGGACAAGACTATATGTTGCGTCATTTAAGGGTGCATATAGAACCCACTCGGTGTCCAAATAAGCCTCCATTTCTTTAAAATATCGCATCATTCTATGCCTAGCTACGAAGCAATCTAGTGAAGTATAGAGTGGTTTTATTTGATTTGGTTAATTCTTGAGGCATGCATGGATAATACCTGGGAGCAATTTTACTTTTTAGTATTTTTGACACTTTATTTTAGAATAGATGTTAAATTTTAGAAAATGTTTCAAAAAAAGAGATGAATGAATAGAAATATTATTGCAAATCTTTTGATTCCATAATATTGTTGAATGCTTAAAGCTAAATTTACTTAAGTGATAGCAAAGTTGTTTGAAATTCATGGAATGTTATTGCAAATCTGTTGATTTCATGAAATTGTTTGATGATTGGACCGAGAATATCTTTTTGTAGTAAGCCCGGATGGCTTAAACCCCAATTTGATCTCTCTTTTACTGATAATAATTTTCTGATATGATGTTTTGTTTTGTTTTAATTGTTTTTTGATTTTTTTTTGTGTTTTGAAATGTAATGGAATGAAAGATAAAAATGTTGATTGAAATAAATTTATAACAGCTAGAAGTAATAAACATGAAATGACTGAATGATCACTCCTTAATTGTCCATTCACTATTATCAAATCATTTAATTACATTTGATTTTTTTTGACATGCAAGAGATATGAAATGAGAAATATAAGAGAACCTGGGAATTTAGTTGAACCCCTTGATCAAATTTTTGATTGCAGCTGATCATGCACTTATCCTTGTTTCCTTTGTTTACAAAATGAACCTCTAACCCAACCGTACCAGGTGCAATAGAAATCAGCTTAGAAAGGTCGGCAATTCCTCCAAGGAAAATGACGTCCTTCTCTCCCAGGCCATAACTCTCTTAGCATTAAATGCTCTTGAAATATTTGTCTTTTGTGGCCTCCACAAGATGAAAGATGACTACTGTTTGTAGTAGAAGATCAGACTTAAATCTGAGATAAATATTCTGACATAATCTCAAGAAAATATTCTTCAATCAACTCAAAGGAGACTCCTGAATGTAGCCTCTCAAATGCCAAAATTCGGTGGATCTTTCACCACCTCAAATCAGCTCTCCACTGAAGATTTCTTCGTTCTCTAATGGTGTCCACAATCTGAAACCCCAACTTCAAGTGTTGTTTCTTAGCCAAAAAGCAAAATCAAGTCTTCACAATGAGAAGTCGATTTTGCAAGTGGAGTTTATATATCTCCTCTAAAAGTTCTATTTTCTCCCATTTTTCTTTTAATCATTTAAAATGTTATAACTCCACTTTCATGTTGAAGTTTGGACTTTGGCAAATAAAAAATAATAATTTAAAGTACTTTAAGTGAAGGGTAATTGCTTCATGTACTTTAAGTGGCCCCTTTTTAATAAAGTTAATAAATAAATTTTTAATATAACTTATTATTATCAAAATGTCATTAATACCTCTTCCCTTCATTAAAAACTTATTAAATATGCCATGATTAATCGTGCCACTCATGTCACTGCCAAATTCAGGAGTCCAGGTGCCCTACCAAAAATAGTATAACCATAAATATCACTTACTATAAATAGTAAGTGTCCAAAATTGAGCCAATGAGCAAATGCAGATGCTAGAACCTGAACCCACAGAAACCACTGCCATGTGTAATGTCTGAAATATTGGGGAAACAGTCCAGATGGACCCTCTAACCAAAATTGCTAGCTCACGAGGGACAAATGATGAGCTAAGCCCTCAAACACCTGATGTTGACTAAGGGGGGGACATTACAGTCCACCCTCCCTGAGATTGCTTGTCCTCAACCAATCGTAGAGCTAGATGCTGTAGAATATCCTCATGCTCCCACATAGCATCCTCAACCAGAAAATCCTTCCACTTGACCAAATATTCCCTGATGACTCTACGTCGAAGATGTCTCTCTTTGGTCTCTAGGATAGCCTCGGGAACCAAAACCAATATGCCCTCATCATAATGGGGTGGAAGTGTGTTAGAAGAAATGATATGACGTCCCAATGCCTTCTTTAGGCATGACACATGAAAGACATTATGTACTCTACTACCTGTCGGTAACTCAAGCTCATACACCACCTCACCAACTCTCTGAATCACCCTGAATGGCCCATAATACCGTGGCTGGAGCTTCTCTGCCCCACTCCTCCTAAGTGTAGACTGTCTATAGGGTTGCAACATAAGGTATACCATGTCACCAATCTCAAAAGTACGCCCCACTCGCCTCTGATAAAAATATTGTTTTGATGATTTTAAGCCTTTTGTATATTTCTCGAAGTGCTTGTATAATGCCCTGATGTTCCTGCAAAAGATCACCAGCATGGGGTACCTTGCTATCACTAAGCAACAAATCCAATAAATTGGGTGTGTCATATCCATACAAGGCTTGAAATGGTGACATCTATATGGTCATGTGGTAGGTGGAATTATAATAGTACTCACACAAGTGAATCCACCTAATCCAAGCTCCCTGTTGTGCTGTCACATAATTTTGTAGGTATCCTTCCACCCATTTATTCACTATTTCAATCTGACCATCGGTTTGTGGGTGGTAACTGGTACTCGGAGTCAACTCAGTCCCACATAAATGGAACAAATCCTACCAAAAGTGGCTCATGAACTGGCGATATCTGTTGCTGACTATGCTCCAAGGCAAACCATGTAGTTTGAACACCTCATGGAAGAAAAGATCTACCACCTGTGCCACTGAATATGTAGTGGTAATTAGAAGGAAATGAGCATATTTCATCAGATGGTCAACCACCACATATAAACAATCCCTGCCTTGGGCTTTCGACAAGACCGAAATGAAATCCATAGATATGCATTCCCATTTCCTCTCGGGAATGGGGAGTAGCTGAAGCAATCCTGCTGGAAATGTGTGCTCCTATTTGTTTTGCTGACAAATAGTGCACTCTCTAACATGACGAAGAACATCAGTCTTGAGACCTTTCCATGTAAACCTCTCTCGAACCTATTTGTAAGTCTTATAATAGCTGGATGTCCAGCCAATGGTGAATCACGAAAGGTTCTCAGTACTTTGTTCTTCACATCAGATCCTGGGATCAAGTATATCCTCTCCTTGTAAATGATAAGCTCATTTACAAGAGTGTATCTGCTATCGTGGATAGTCCCCTCAATGAAGCTAGAAGCCCATGGGTTCTTGGCATACTCAACTATGATCAGATGCCTCCAGTCCTCTGAGATCTCGACCATAGAGCTCAAGTGGGGGTGGCATGACAATGTATTAGCTACTACATTCTAAGTGCCCTTGACATATGAGATGTCAAAATCATAAGACTAAATTTTGCTGATCCATTTCTATTTCCACTCATTCAAATCCTTCTGACCAAGGAAATGCCTCAGACTATTATGATCAGTTTTCACAGTAAACTGACTGCCCACTAGATATTGTCTAAACTTAGCCAACGCATGCATGATGGCTAACATCTCCTTGTTGTAAATGTTGTAGCTCAACTCTAGCCCGCTTAGCTTTCTACTCTCGAAAGCTATGGGGTGCTTATCCTGCATAAGCACAACAAAAATTCCCTCTCCTGAAGCATCACAATGTAACTCAAATGGCCTGGTGAAGTCAGGGAGTGCCAAGACTGGACATGATGTCATCAAAGTCTTGAACTTCTCAAAGCACTCTCGTGCCTGAGGAGTCCATATGAAAGCCCCCTTCTATGTTAGATCTGTGAGTGGCACTGCATGACGTGGAAATCCTCTGACAAAACGGAGGTAGAAGGCACATAATCCAAGAAACCCTCTAAGCTGAGTCAAATTCTTTAGAACTGGCCAATCCAAAATAGCATGAATCTTATCAGGATCCATGCGTACCCCATCTGCACTGATGATATGTCCCAGATATAACAACTCTGTCATCCCCAAGGCACACTTGGACTCCTTGGAATACAAGGAATCCCTATCAAGTATGCTTAGTACCATATCCAGATGAACCAGATGCTCCTCCCAAGTCTAGCTATAAACCATAATGTCATCAAAGAAGATTAATACATATCTCCTCAGCTGCGGTTGGAAAACTCTGTTCATTGTGGACTAGAAAGTAGTAGGTGCATTGGTTAAGTCGAATGGCATAACCAAGAACTCGTAATGCCCACAATGACAATGAAAACAATCTTCTCAATGTCCTAATCTCTGACCCTAATCTGATGGTATCCAAACCTGAAGTCATTCTTTGAGAAGAAACATGTGCCATGGAGCTTATCAATCAACTCATCTATGTGAGGGATTAGATACCTATTTTTAATTATTCTCTTGTTCAGCTGGCGGTAGTCAATACACATACGTAGAGAACCATCTTTCTTTTTCACCAATACTACGGAAGATGCAAAGGGAGACTTGCTAGGCCATATGTGCCCCATAGCCAATAACTCAATAATATTTTATATCTCATCCTTCATTCTCTTGGGATGACGATAATGGGTGATCATAATAGGCTTAGCACCCTCCTCCAACTCGATGACATGCTTAATACCTCTATCAGGTGGTCTACCAGGAGGTATATCATTAAACATCTTAGAGTGTTTTATTCTAAGCTCCTGTATGTCCGGATGGTATGAAGGTTTTTGCTGCTCATCATGTATAGGAATCACCACAAAATTTGCTACCCAATCTACCATATCATGATGAACTAATGTCTCCATCCTCATGTAAGAAATTACCTTTAGGTTGCTATCCTTAATGGCTTTGAGGATGTGAGTTTTACCATCAATTTGAAATTTCATCTCCATGTCTCTGAGATTGAGAGTAAAATCCCCAATAACATGTAGCCAATGCATACCAAGCACAACATAAGTACCCCCCATGTTCACAACATAGAAATCAGCCTTAAAATCACAATTGTTGAGACGCATAGGTAGATTTGAAACCATTCTTTCACACTTCAATGTGTAGCCATCAAAAACCTTAACTCTGATTCCTTCAAATTCTTGTGTTTGAATTCCACGTCTCTCTACAAATCATGCATCTATAAAGTTATGTGTGGCCCTTGTATCTAGTAGAGAGATCGCCTTTTGACCTGCTAAGATACCTCTCATCCTAAATGACCCTTCTTTTTGCATGCTAGTGATATAGACATCTTTAATTTGTTGCTCCTCTTCATTTCTCTCTTCTTTTTCTAAATTTTCAAACCCTTCATCATCAAGAGTAGCCTGTTGTTCATCCAAATCAATCAAGTCTTCTCCTTCATAAAACCATTCCATTTGCTTTGCTTTACCCTTGGGTCTCAAGGGGCATTCATGCTTATCATCATAAGGTCCTTTGCAACAAAAGCAAAGATTTCATTTCCTCAAATCATTGTAAGTATCTCTATCCAATGATGCTGCAAATTTCTTTTTTGGATCAAAATTTTCTGATTTCTTTGGGGCTGCCTTTTGGTCACTTGAAGAAGATGGTTTAGATACAAATTTTCTTCATGAAGTAGATGGTTCCATTCTCCTTTCCTTTCACATGGCTTCTTGCAAAGTTGGTGGATCAAATGCCTTAATCCACCCCCTCATTGGCTCAAATAATCCCTCCACAAAGAGTATGATCAACCTTCTCTCAGAAATTCTTGTGACCATGACGGATAGTTTTTGAAATTCACTAATACATGACTCTAAGCTTCCAACTTGTCTTAGCTGTGCAAGGTCTCTAAAATAAGATTCAGGATCCTTTCTATCAAACCTTTTCACCAATCTATCAACAAACTCTTGATGTGAAGTGATTCTATCATGTTGAGGTGTCACCACACCATGGTGCCACCAATCATGCACAACACCATCCAAATGAAAGGAAGCAAACTTGATTGCATCTATTTCAGACATAGGACGTAATGACAAGAATGAGTCCAATTTGTTGATCCAAGAACGAGTTGAAACCTTACCACTTCCATCAAAATAAGGCATGGTTAGTTTGCTAGTTGCATGTTTGAGTTCTTTGTTTTGAGGGTAAGATCTCCTATCAAATCTCATTCTTAAGTGTTCCCTTTTTTGGCTCACATATCTATCAAAACACATATGTTGTTTGACTTTCAGTGGCAGCAAATTCCACTCATCATGATAAGCCATAACATTATCAACAAATTGTGGCTCATGATCCTCTTCAAACCGTGGTGTAACTGGTTCATTTGGTAGAAATGTGGGATGTGTTGGCCTATCAAATGTGAGAGTTGATGCCCTTCTACCCCTTGGTGTAGCCATTACACTTCCATGATCTTCTTGTTCCTGTTGAGGCTTTCTTGGTTGACCAATCTACTGTATGGCTAGTGTCAATTGTTGCAAAGAATTAGCTATGTATTGTTGTTGTGCTTCTATTTGATGCTGCCTTGGTTCTATCCCTTTGAAAATATTCCTTGCTTCCTATTCCTCATCATGTCTACCAAACCTAGGAGGACAACCCTCTCTTCTTTCCTCCATGAATCCATGTTGAACCTGTTCTTCCACATGTTTACCCTATTGTTCAACCTTTCTTTGTCTGGTGTAATACCTGTGTGGCCCCACTTCTTGTGATCTCATGTGCAAAACAATCCCAACACCACTATAGTAAGCCCAATTTTATCTCTCTTTTGCTGATAATAATTTTTTGATCTAATGTTTTGTTCTGTTTTGATTATTTTTTTTTGTTTTGTGTTTTGAAATGCAATGGAATGAAAGATAAAAATGTTGATTGAAATAAATTTATAATAGCTAGAAGTAATAAACATGCAATGGCTGAATGATCACTCCTTAACTGTCCATTCAGTATTATCAAATCATTTAATTACATTTGATTATTTTTTGACATGCAAGAGATATGAAATGAGAAATATAAGAGAACCTGGGAATTTAGTTGAACCCCTTGATCAGATTTTTGATTGTAGCTGATCATGCACTTATCCTTGTTTCCTTTGTTTGCAAAATGAACCTCTAACCCAACCGTACCAGGTGCAATAGAAATCAGCTTAGAAAGGTAGGCGATTCCTCCAAGGAAAATGAGGTCCTTCTCTCCCAGGCCATAACTCTCTCAGTATTAAATGCTCTTGAAATATTTGTCTTTTGTGGCCTCCACAAGATGAAAGATGACTACTGTTTGTAGTAGAAGATCAGACTTAAATCTGAGATAAATATTCTAATATAATCTCAAGAAAATATTCTTCAATCAACTCAAAGGAGACTCCTGAATGTAGCCTCTCAAATGCCAAAATTTGGTGGATCTTTCACCACCTCAAATCAACTCTTCACTGAAGATTTCTTCGTTCTCCAATGGTGTCCACAATCTGAAACCCCAACTTCAGGTGTTGTTTCTCAGCCAAAAAGCAAAATCAAGTCTTCACAATGAGAAGTCGATTTTGCAAGTGGATTTTATATATCTCCTCTAAAAGTTTGATTTTCTCCCTTTTTGCTTTTAATCATTTAAAATGTTATAAATCCACTTTCATGTTGAAGTTTGGACTTTGGCAAATAAAACAAATATTTTTAAGTACTTTAAGTGAAGGGTAATTACTTCATGTACTTTAAGTGGCCCCTTTTCAATAAAGTTAATAAATAACTTTATAATATAACTTATTATTATCAAAATGTCATTAATACCTCTTCCCTTCATTAAAAACTTATTAAATATGCCATGATTAATCATGCCACTCATGTCACTGCCAAAGTTAGGAGTCCAGGTGCCCTTCCAAAAATAGTATAACCATAAATATTACTTACTATAAATAGTAAGTGTCCAAAATTTAGCCAATGAGAAAATGTAGACGCTAGAACCTAAACCCACAGAAACCACTGCCATGTGTAATGTCTGAAATATTGGGGAAACAATCCAGATGGACCCTCTAACCAAAACTGTTAGCTCACGAGGGTCAAATGATGAGCTAACCCCCTAAACACCTGATGCTGACTAAGGAGGGGACATTACACTTTTACTTATCCTTATGATTCCTTTGAGAACTAGAGATTTCCATTTAGCCCTCATGATTAACAACATTATCACAATGAACCCTGATGTGAACCTAGTGTGGTCAAGACCTGACATAAACGAGCCTTGGGATTAAGCTGACTCAGCCTAAGATTTAGGTTGCCCTGGTTCAATCTTTCAAGTAAAGATAGGTTCTCACGGTCTGTCTGTGAGGATTTATCTGCATTGTTGGTGTGCGACTAACATCATGATCAACATGAACTAGCGATAGAAGGAGGGCCATATCTTTCTCTCTGGTTTTATCTAGAATCAATATTGTTATCCTCGTTCTGGGTTTGAAAGTTGCTTGTAAGATGAAAATTTATGCAAGCTGGTAGTGTGAAAGTGGAAGTTGATAAGCCCTGGGAAACCCTTAATTGAAGGCTTCATCCTTTGAGTTTATTCACCTTTGGTAGGGTCACCGAGTGTAGGATTCATGATACAACTGACCATGGTGAACTTGATTGTGAATTTTTCTCACTGGGTAAGTTTGGCCATATATAATGTGATTCCATTAACGAAATAATCTTTAACTACTAAAAGAAAGGAACCATTATTGAGAAGAATTTTGAATTTTGAGAAAGTGCCTAACCCTAGTAAAATCGGAAATGCTAAAAAATTAATTGCTAAATCAACTCAATTTATTAACTACAATTGTCATGAGGAAAATCCTAAAGTTTTGCAGGAAAGAAGACAAAGACACTGAGATTTGGAAATAGTGCGGGCCAAAAGTGTGAAAGTGAAAATGGCGAGTCATCAGTCCTCTCACACATGGAAGATGACAGTGAAGAGAAAATGTGGGAAAATTGAGCAAAATATGTGTGTTTGTCTCCCTTAACTGAAAATACACGAGTTAAAAAGGAATTTTTTCTTGATTTCATGCATAATATAAAATATTAAGTTTTTAATTTCTCTCTCTGATAATAATATAAATTGTGTTACTGCTTGGTATAACGACGTTAAAAGTGAAGACAGGGCCAAGGATTCGAAGGATCTTGGAGAGAAAGAGAATCAATAAATGAACACAGTCATTCAAGAAGCCGAATGAAGTGAAGGAGAAAATAATGAACCAAGATTGGAAGAAGGTAGAGTATGGAGGAATTGACAAAGGTGTGTGCAATTGACCTTTAATGAGGTTGTTTTCATACATATGAGCCAATTTATTAGTAAGTATTCCTTTGAATTTACATTTGTTAAACACAAAAAATTTAAGATAATTCATTGTTGTAGTAGGGGATTTGAAATCCATTCAAGGGAATTTGAAGACAAGCCTGTTGTAATTCGCACGAAAACTACTATGAAGATAGTGATAGAGATTAAAGTAAATTATTTAGTTAGGGTTAATCATTTTCTTAGGGTAAATTTTGGTTAGTTAGGTTAGTTTTCTTTCGTAGGGTTTGTTTTTTGCTTTTTGGTTTGTTCTTGGTATTAACGAATTCTGCTTAATTTAACACACACATGAGAGTAAATTGAAATATTCTTAAAAAAACTGTGCTATGAAATGAAGAAATGAAACCTTGCACAATAAATACATGCTTAAAGTACGGAAAACAAAATTTTCATATATATATATATGTGTGTGTGTGTGTATACTTCGTATATACATGTAAATACAAAATTTCTTGCCTTAAAAGTGTAAAAAGAGAAAAAGGAAGGAACCAAGCTGCAGTAACAGGGTGGTCATTCAATTAATCTAGGTCACTTCATCTGTGAGGGCAGCATATCCTAAGTAAATATTGTTCTGGTGAGCATCAAATTCAGGGGTATGGAGATCAGTCAGAAATGGTCAGAGCAGATCTAATTCTCCTCATTCCAGGAATAGAGGAATGCCATCAGTTGAGGGAATTCCAACGGTCAGGTGTGCAACAGATAAAACATAGTCCAAGTTCCCTAAGAAATCAGGTTTCACTATCAATTGAGCAGTTGTGCGAACTTCATTGATAGAAAGCCCAAGATCCAAGAGCGAGGCTGTGAACTGTGAAGCGAAGTTTGAATTTGGCCTATAATACGCTCTGGATTCTACAAAAGTTTCCTCAAGGACTAGGCACAAATTTGGTGCAGTGAAGCTGGGAGTCCGAAGAAAGAAAACCTTGTTAAGTTGTTGGATAGTAAAGTGACCCATGAAGCCATTCTGGCGGTGAATGTAGGTATGGAAAATGGGAGTATCCATAGCCTGGAAGCAAGAAAGCACAAGTAGAGTGGAAAAGTAAAATGATAATTGAGAGAAAGGAGAAGACGAGAAGAATTTGAGAGAGAAGTGCAAAATTTATAGAAAATTGTGAGAAATCTATGGTACATAGTTGCTTGGATCGAAGTCTTGGAAAATGCAAGTTGAGGTGGCAACCAAACAAGTTTCTCCAGAGCAAAAGGTTAAATCTAATTAATTCTCAAAAAATTGGTGGTCATTGCATTGAAGTTTTCTAGTACGAAGATCATAAATCGATCAAATTGAAGATTTCAAAATTAATGGTAGTCATTTCATTATATTTTATTGAGCCATATTAATCGTGAAGATGTCCATGTGTGCAATGCAGAAGGGGAAATGAAGCTGGTAAGGTGGCACACGTCAGCATCTGGAAATTGAAAGAAAATAATACATGCATGTTAAGGCGTGCAAATTTAAATGCAGAGTATTATGGTTGGAATTAGGTGTCATCATGACAACTCTGATGCATTAATGTAGTGCAGTGTCGTCAAATCAGAATTGCTAGCCAAGCATTTTAGCGGTTGCCATCAAAAAATAAAAATGGAAGGGTGGTAATTGGTAGTTCTAAATTTAGATTTAATTTGGCGATTGGATGACTTTCTGATAAATTTTAACTTATGCATATTTTTTAACAGATAATGAATTGCAGTTAGTTGGGATTTGGCATAAGGGTGGTAAAATTTAGTTGGAAAGTCACACTTACAGGGGATAATTAAATGAGTTTTTGGGAATGGGTGAAATGATGAAGGGATTTGCATTGAATGAAAAATCAAAAGGTAACCTTCGCTACCACTGTAATTCCCAACCTAATAGTGGGCTTCATTGCCTGCATGTTGAAGCAAATGAGCTTACATTGAAATATCAAGAGGAAAAAAAGAAAAAATGAGTATCAAATAAATATCAAAAGAGAAAAATTCAACTCTTTAGGCTATCCAAATATCTCTACTAGGGCTATGGATGCCTGATTGGTAGTAGAGCTATGTTTGGGGGAATTACGGAAATAACCTTGTGGGGGCTATGGATGCTTGACTGGCAGCAAGAATCTATCCATGGCTGGCTTTGGAGGATTACCAAATTATGTAGTTCAATGTCAATGAACTAATTTTTTCACCGAAATCTGAAAATTGGAATTAATCGAAGCACACACTAATAATTTCCAGAGAAATTTTATTGTCTTTATGTCAGAATCTAGGTAAAGGTAAGGAGTTATTATTTGAAAATATGTACAAGTTATAATTTCTAGTAGGTGATTTAATCCTGATTTTATTTCTAAATTTGGTTTATTGGTTGCATGTTGTTGTGTGGTCTCACAACACGCCCCGAGACTATAAGACTTGGGGACCCAAGTGAAAACTAACGCTTATGGAAGGTGCTGGCTATTTGAAGAGATCATCGAAAGTTAAAGTCAAAGGAAATTTTTGGAGTCCTTTGTGATTCGAGTGTACAGAGTACCGAGCACCGAAAGGCCATAAATGTAAAATGTTAATGCAAGGTTTTGGGTGAAGTGTTCGAGTCCGAGATTAAGGGTTTGGAAAATGTGGAGGTTTTGGTAGAATTCGGGTTCTGAGAAAACTCTTTTGGTAAAAGCTAAAGTGTCAGGTATCAGGTACTGGGTAACAATGTTAAGTTAAAAGTTAAAATTTTAAGTTTTCCCGAGGGTCTGAAATCCGGTAACTCGATTAAAAGGGATAAATTGTGTAAGAATATGATTTTTAAAAGCATGATATTTATGAGGGGTTTAAAATGATTATTTGTTAATGATGGTTTTATTTTCATGAGAGTTTTATGAATGTTTTAAAAGGGATTTAATGTGTGGAATTTGTGCTTGTGGGAGGAATTGATTGTGATGCAACATTCGAGTATGGACGGTCAGGAAAATTTGGATCATGGATAGAATCATATCCAGATCGGGCGATACATTTCAGGAGTCCATATGAAAGAGGAACTTGGGTTGTAATACTAAACTTTTTGGTATTATGAATGAGGTTGAAGGATGCACCAACCTCTGGTGTGACTTGTTCCTGGGAATATCAACCTCAAGGAAGAACTAGAATGTAGGAACATATGCTCACTTGATCATTCTGAATATATGGGAAGTTCCTACATTTTATTTTCGATTCAAGTTATTATCTTGGCGATAACAAAGATTAAGATCTTGAAAGCTATCAACATGTTGAAGAAGGTTGACATCTGTTGACTTCATCAACAATTCTCTTGCCAGTTGTCATATTCCATGTTCCTTGTTGTGATTCATCCCTTGGATTTCCTCATGTATTTGTCTAATCTCCCTTGCATCTTGTTCTTATAAAAGATCGAGAGATGTTTCATTTTAAGTTAAGTTCAGAATTTGTGGATGTCAGAGAGTCAAAACTTCTTTAAGTTGTGTTCTTTTTCCTATTTTATGAATCATTCAAGATTAAAAAATTGTATGCACATAGAAGCTAATCAATATCAATGCTAATTTGAAAGCTACTGCATGGTATGGAATCTTTTGTAGATAGTTGTTTGTTTAGCTAGACAAGACTGTATGCTACACTGTTTAAGGGTGCATTCAAAACCTACTTGGTTTCCAAATAAACCCCCCTTTCTTTAAAATCTAACATCATTCTATGCCTAGCTTTGATGCAATCTGGTGAAGTATAGAGTGGTTTTCTTTGATTTGGTTAATTCTTGAGGCATGAGTGGATAATACCTGGGAGCAATTTTACTTTTCAGTATTTTTGATGCTTTATTTTAGAATAGATGTTAAATTTTAGAAAAAAATTTTAAAAAAGAGATGAATGAATGGAAATTTTATTGCAAATCTTTCAATTCCATAATATTTCTAAATGCTTAAAGCTAAATTTACTTAAGTGATATCAAATTTGTTTTAAATTCATGGAATGTTATTGAAAATCTGTTGATTTCATGAAATTGTTTGATGACCAGACTGAGAATATCTTTTACTTATTGAACTATATGGGACTTGAGAAGCTTTATAACCTAGGTCATATAACACCACTCTTCTCCTATTGTCATTCAAATATGCCCTAGGATCCCAAATTGGATTGACTATCAACACCAAGGTGAGTCAATTCTCAACAAGGAAGACCTAAGAGGGGGGGGGGGTTCTTTAAGCTTCTAGGGGTTCACCACCAAGCAAAAGCTTGGAAAAGACAACTTAACATTCAACTCACAAAACCTAGCAATGTAAGTCAAATGATGAGTGCAAATGATAAAATTAAGCAACATCAAGTTAGGGTGTGTGTACCTGGGAAGTCTAGAAATGTGATAAGGATTCTGGAAATGCAAAAATGCTGTCAAAATATGTTAGGGAGGACAAAGACGCCCTTATTGTTTTCTTAGTCCCACTGTTGGTTTTTAGGGGAAATGCAGAATCTTCAGATGTCAAAATAGAATCTGGAAGAATCTCTGCAAAATACCCTTGAGAGGACTAAGACGCCCTTGCTGCCAACTTAGTCCTGTCTTAAATTTCTAAAATCTCTGAATATGATCCTGAGGTTCAATGTCTGCACTTCTTTCTTCTCAAATCTTAGGTCTTGAAACTTCTAGATCTGGCCTATAGGTGAGTTTCCATGAAGATGATAAATTTGCAATGCAACTTTGCAACTTTTCACTTCAAATGATCTTCAAGTCTTCAACCTAAATCTGCAAACATAAACATGCAAGAGAGGAAAAACTTGTTGATTGTTAGTAAATGGGGGTTTTCCTTGGTCAAACCACTTGTTGGTAATTAAAACTTGGAATGAAATAGAATAATGAATGGAAATTATGAATGAACAAAATTCTATGTTGCAAATCACCAAACCCTTGTTTTGAAATTTGCAAACTTGTGTGAAGTGGCTAGCTTGAATGTTGATCTTGAATTGAAGTAAGGCTTGATAGATCTTGACTTTAATTGCTTGCTTGAATCAAAACCCTACATCACAAATGTTAGCTCAAAAACACACATGATGCAAGAATATCTTTGACATGATGCTTGAATCTTGATGATGGCTCCAAATGCTTGATGAATTGCTCTTGAATGCTCTCTTGATCATAAATTTTCTATAGTACATGAATACTTGAATGCTTGGCATGTTAGGATGAAAATGAATGAAAGGAACCTTGTATTTATACTTATCTATGCTTAATATTCCTGAAATTACACCAAAACAAGCCGACATATGAAATCATTAATTAAAGGAGGCTAAATCTCGCCAAGGTTTGAAATTAAATCTCAAAAATAACTTAAGGGGGACTACGACGCCCTAGGTGGCATCTTAGTCCAAGGCTTGAAACTCAGGGCACAAACTCCAAAAAGGGGCCCATTTAAGGTGCCTTTGAAAAGGGGGTCCCAAGACCTTTGGAGGACAAAGATGCCCTAGGTGGCATCTTAGTCCCAGTCCAAAAATGAGGAACACACATCCAGAATCATTAAATTATCATTTACCCTTTGATGTTTGTCGAGATTAGCCATAAAAATATATAATTCATCAGGCTTGTGGATGCAAAATAGGACCAATTAAGACATGAATAAGGGTAAACAAAGCAAGGCGGGCCCAAACAAGTGTGAAAATGCAAGGGTATGCATTTTCCTACACTACACTTATCCTTATGATTCCTTTGAGAACTAGGGATTACCGTTTACCTCTCATGATTAACAACATTATCACAATGAACCCTAATGCAAACCTAGTGTGGTCAAGACCTGACATAAACGAGCCTTGGGATTAAGCTAACTCAGTCTAAGATCTAGGTTGCCCTGGTTCAATATTTCAAGTAAAGATAGGTTCCTGCGGTCTATTTGTGAGGATTTATCTGCATTGTTGGTGTGTGACTAACATCGTGATCAACAATACACTAACCCTAAATTCATGGATCCCTTATGTGTGATTTTGGGATTTCATTTTGGGGGAAACCCCTTCCTTTTTCATGATCTAGCTTCATTTGGAAACATATGAATTGGCATAGGGCTCTCCAAATAAGCTCTCATGTCTTCTTTATTGTTAGCATTCATCATTTTCTACTTTAAATTAATTTCTCATAGCATGGTGTTCACAATTTCTTTAAAGTTGGGGCATACATTGGCATTATCATTTTTGGAGATCTTGGACTATATTCCTTATGTTTCATTGAGCGGTTTTCTTACTTCTTGTGATGTTTTTTTTTTCTTGGTGGTGTCATTGGGTTTGTGTCCTCCAAGAGTGCAACCTTTCTTGGCATACAACTTTCCTCTTAGTGGTGATGCTACGGGTTGCATTCCCTAAGTTGTGAATCTTTTATCCTGGACCTGTCCTCTCTTGGAGACATTAGGCACAATGTTCCCTAAGAGGAGACCTTACATGAAATAAGCAAAATCATTTTGCACATGTCTTATCCTATTTTCATTTTATTCATAAGTTTTTAGCATAACACATCTTGCTAACCTTGTGAAGCTCGAAGTTACAACCCTTTTTTATGGCCACCAAGCATAACACACTTTGCTTGCCTATGGTGCCTTTTTTGTTCATAAGTTTTTAGAATAACATAGCTTGGTAAGAATTACGGAGCTCAAAGTTTGTGTTGTGTGGTGCCTTATTAAGAACCTCTAGAAATAGGAATGCAAGAGTGTCCATATGGAAAATGATCCATCTCATCAAAATGCAAGGTAACCAACCATTGATGTACATTGCATCCACAAGTACATAGGAACAAGAACTAGATATGTAGATCACTCAAACACGAAACTAAGGAAGCATTAGCACAAACAGTAGAAACCCCCCATAATTTTGAAAAGGGAGAGCTAAGATGGGTACATTGAAACTGTTTGAAACCAAGAAATGCATGTAGGAGAAACAACCTACAAATAAAAGGGTGTGCAAACTAAGGCACACACACATAAGGAAAGAATCACTAGGATTCACTACTTTCGTGGAAGGGACACTCACTTGAAAAAGGTGTGATGAAAAATCAAAGGAAAACATCAACCCCCCATGACACTTTACATCATAGTGCGATTACAAAAGACACAACAGGATGTGCAAAAACCCCAAAAAGTATACCCCAGAATGACACTTTATCTCAGTGTACCTACAAAAGAGAATGTGCATGAAAAGATGTCTACAATACCCAAATAGGATAGAATATTGGAAATACATGTAGAAAAACAAAAAAAATTCATCCCATGCAAATAAAAAGTTTCCAAAAGCTAAGATGTCCAAGTAATTCATCAAAATGTGAAAACACAAAAAACTGAATAAAATGTACCTAGAGAGAAATCTAGAAAAAGTGCATGGATGGCTGTGGAGATCCTACAAAGACCATCCCAATGCCACTAGAATCATGAAAAACAAAGAAGCAAGTCAAAATTTATGAGCTTGAGATTGAAAACAATACCTCTAACTTCAACAGGCTTTAGAATGCACTAGCAACAAAACTAGAAAGTTAACAAATAGCTTTTCGACAATATCTCATTTGCCAAAATATGATATTGTATGCCCAAGTTATGGTCAAAAGAAAAAAACACCTCATTTAGGGTATAAGGAGGGTTCCAAGGGGCCAAGGTGGCAAGTCGTACCCCCGACGTTAGCAAAATAATCCATGTTGCCAGAATAAAAATCTAGTCCCTAATAAAAAATGTTGACGATGGAATATACTAAGCATTGGCCAAAATATTCTCTGTAATTCGTCGATCTACTGGAAAAAGTCGTAGTCACTAAATTTTTTTAGGTAGTCAAAGAAAAGGAAGTCAACAAAAAAAAAATTTAGTCACTAGCTGGTAAAAGTTTTGTCAGTTGTTGTGAAAGTCAACGGTTGCTAGAAAAAGGAAATGCACTAGGAAAGGCTGTTGGGTGGCTTCCTGTTGCCATCGGTGGTTTGAAATCACTGACAAATGAGCCCATTTGGGTATGGGTTTGTCGTACAGCAGTACACTGTGCACATAATTAAATGTGCTGCAAATTAAAAAAAAAAAACCTGCACAACCTTTTAAAAAGGATTTTTAATTTTTAAATATATATTTTTTAAATTTCTAAAAAAGAAATTAAAAAAACACCGACCTAGAATTGTTTTATTTTCATGCTAAAGAGGCCATACATGAGACGTACAACCCCTGAGGTAATTTTTTTTTTCCTTAGAAACACCCAATGGCGAAATAGGGCAAATTTATAATCAAAATTCTTTGAATCGGCCTCCTGCATCCAATGGCGAGGTCCTTTTCACACTAAAATGTTCCTAAATTGCAGCTACCTTTTGGATCTAGAAAAAAACAACCGCTTCAAACCCTTGTAGATTTGAGCTTAGGAATCCAAATTAGGCCAAACAAAAGGAAAATCTAACTTTTTCAATAGCTTTGAATCTAATGGTGAGGTCTTTTTCACACCAAAAATGCACCTAAAAATTGCCCACCTCCAAAAATTACAAAAAAAACAACGGATAATCCAGATCTAAAGCTTGTAACCCTTGTTGAAGAAAAAATTTCTTAAATTGAGAAGGGTTTCATTGAATCGACGCTCTGATACCATGTTAAAATTATGAAAAATAGAAGCCATAGGATCAAAAATTGAACAAAGACACCTTCCACCCAAGAGATCTACAAACAAATAATTGCTAGATTCCTCAACAAGAAAAAACTATAGAAGAACCTTAAGAGACTTCAAGGAAAACAAGAGTCCTCAAAGGTTGAGAGTTTGAGCAAAGGCATGATAATACAATGAGGGTTGAGTGCTACATAAGAGCAACCCTAAATGAGAAAGGGATTAGATTAGGACAAGTATCAACATCACATGCGATGAGACAAAATGATCTAATAATAACTCACTTTAGGTAACATAGAAAAGCATTTAGTTAACTGAATAAAGAACTCCTAAGTTTAGCTTAAATGCATGAGAATAAATTAGATTAATAATTAATTAGAGATTAATTAATTATTTAGCTAATGCATGATTACTCTAACAAAAACATATTGATCTGTACTTCTTTACTTTCTCATAATCTATGGTATTGTTACCAGAGCACTTCTTTGAGTCCTATTGCCTACTTTTTGTTATTTACAAGCACAATAGTTGTTCAAACTCTTTATATGGGTGCACAACCCAAACCTATTCTCGCTGTGTTTAAGGTGTTATAAGTTCTTATATTTTTCTTCCATTTTGGTGCTTCTCTATTAGCAGTGTGTAGTGTATGGGTTATACATCATTAGATATTTATATATGGCCTCAAATAATTTAAGCAAGTTGATGATTGAGACACACTATAGCTTCCTTTTTTCTATTTTCTTTTTATTTGTCATATCCATCCATGGAGAAAAATTTTGTTCATGCTGTATTATGTTCCAATGTCATTTTATATGTCTATAATTATCTCTTCCACATAATTATTTGTCTATCATTTAAGTTTTTGTTAAATATTTTATCATAATAGGTTTTACTATTTAAAAACTACAAATCTTTAAAGATTAAAGATATAATAAGTGGAGATATACCAAGATATGAAGGTAGGTCTTGCAAAACTTCACAAATTTGTAGCAATTGTTGTAGAACTTGATTGAAAGGAGGAAAGGAGAAGAAGAAGCTGAAAATTTTAAAAATAAAGCAAAAACCTATTGAATAGAACCTCCATGGGAATTATCGTAATGCCAAAAACTAGGCCCCATCAATCAAATTCCTTTAGATTGGGAAAATAACCTCCCCTTGGTCTCCTCTAGTTCCAAAAGAAAAATTAGCAATTGGATTCCATTCACAATAATTTTAAAGAAATAATATAGAAGTTACTTTTTGTAATAGAGAATATTGATTAAAAATTACAATATTAGTGTTTAGATCAATCATATGTTGCTTGTAGCTTTCTTGTCTTTCAGTGTTTTTTGTTAATTTGAGGACATGTTTGAAAAAAAGGAGAAAGTAGCTCATATACTTCAGTTTGAAAGGGTTGTC
The DNA here is from genome assembly GCA_007258455.2 of Sequoia sempervirens. Lineage (NCBI taxonomy): Eukaryota > Viridiplantae > Streptophyta > Pinopsida > Cupressales > Cupressaceae > Sequoia > Sequoia sempervirens. Next base: position 28,738 of record VDFB02127878.1, read on the forward strand.
CTCCATTATAAATATTTCTATAATTGATGTAGTTTGTAATTCTATTCATCTCTTTTGGAGCTTGCCATAAACATGACACTTAGACATTGTAGTGAAAGGCGGATTGTATATACTTCAATGATGTAATGGGGATGTTTTTTAATCTTCAACAATAGGAAGAAGTGGACTTGGACCTTAGTCCAAGTGTTCATTTGGGACTTGAATCCTTGACCAAGTGAAAGGAAAAAGAGAAGAAGGGGAGATTGGGGATGAACATGGACATTAGGACTTTGGTCCAAATGTCTATTTGGGGCCCAAATCCTCGAAAGGATCTGAATAAGGTAAGAAAGAAAGGGTAAAAACACTATCTTTTGGACATTCTACAAAATGGGTTTTTGAACATAGCTAGATAAAGGGGTTATGCGAATATTAGAGGGACATGAGCATTATACAACATTGATATTTATCATATTAGCCATAATTTATGGGGGACACAATGGGACAATACAAAGAACTATAAAATCACATAAATTTATGGTTGCTAACATTGGCTCCAGTTGGGGACATGTGTCTCTTGCAAGCACACCGAGAATCCAAATCTATAGGAAGTAGACCAAAAATGGGGAATGATAAGGACTGAGACTGAATTACATAACATCATGGTAAACAAGGGTCATGATCACATAGAAGAACACAACATAAAAAAACATATGATACAAATTTTCAAAGAACCTCACACTTCAGAGAAATAATGTTTGATATGTTGACCATGAACTGACAACTCCATAAAATTTCCATCAAGGATCCTGAGGTAGAATATTACTTGACCACATTCTTTAGCAATTTGATAGGTCCCAACCCATAAGACATCAAATTTTCCATGTTTTCCTTTATCTTCTAGCCTATAATTCCACATGAGGACAAGATACCCAATCCAAAACTCCCTCTTGAAAACCCTCTTATCAAAGAGGTACTTTACCTTCTGTTGCCTCAATAAATTTCTCTCATGGGCATCCCTCTTGGTTTCTTCTAATTCAATCAACTCATATTTTTTTGGAGACAACACTTTCTTCTTCTCCTTCAATCTGTTGTAGCAACTTATACCCACCTTTCCTTCTTTGCATCCAAATTTTTTCTAATGATATTCATGATGCATTTGTTGCTTGGTTCAGCTTGTCCATTTCCTTGTGGATGATAAGGTGAAAAATGTTTTAAATAAATCCCATACTATGAAAAAATGTCAATAAAATCCTTGGATCTATAACACATCGCATTGTTAGCGACAACTCTTGATGTCAACCCAAACCTAGTGATTATGTTATTATATAAAAATTTAATCACTATCTTTGAGGTAGAATTTTTTGTAGGAATTTCCTCCATCCATTTTGTAAAGTAGTCAGTGGCCACTAGTATCCACTTATATCCGATGCTAGAATTTTCTGATATTTACCCTATGAAGCCAATACCCCACTGCTAGAATGAAGTCTCCACTGAAATAGTTGTAAGGGGAAGTGCACCTGCAAATTTCAACTTGGTAGAAAACCTTTGACAAGCATCACATACTTTTACAAATTTGGCTACACCCTTGAATAATGTTGGCCACCAATAAACCATCCTCATAATATTATGAGTGGTGGTCTTTGATATATAATTTCCACCACATAATCCATGGTGACATTCCTCTATAACTTTTATTGATTGCTTCTCATTTAAACATCTTAGGAGTACACCATCAAGGTTTCTCCTCATCAATTGTCCTTGGAGAAACACATACATTTAAGCCTCAAGTTTCAAAGTCCTATTTTTCTTATCATTCAATTAATGAGGAAAAGTCATGTTTTCAAAATAAAATACAATGTCCTTATACCAAGGGCAATCCTTTAATTGACATGAGATGAAATAGGGGTAAGAGTTAACTTGGCGGACCTCAGTAGCATCCAAATTTTCCTCAACCATTAATTTTTCTATCCCTTGACCCATAAACAATTTGGTTTTCTATGAATCCATGCCATACTCTTAGATCTTATTGATCCATCTACATATTTTCCTAATGCCTCCTGTTGCATAAAGATGTCCCTGACAGTTGTATGTAGCATAAAAGCGATGATATTGGCCCCTATAAGGTAAGGTCTAAGATTTTTCACAAAATTAATAAGAGAATATGCACGCTTCTCCATCATATAATAATTCAATTCAACATCTCTTAGTGATTTGTTGAGGAAAGCTATTGATTGCTCATAATGATCTTCATTTTTTGTAGTAGAATTATACCAATAGTGTAAAAATATGCAAAAGAAAATAACTGGAAAGGCTTAGAATAGTCTAGACTTGCTAGCACTGGTGCCTTCTTAAGTGCATATTTTATCTCTAAGAATGAATCTGTTGATTCTTTATCCCAACTAGAAGATTTCTCCTTCTTTAACACTTTAGAGATGGATTTTATTTTCTCAACAAAGTTGAGAATGAATCTTCAAAAAAAATTTATTTGACCAAATAAATATTGGACTACCTTGACTATTTTCGGCTATGAGATAAGATCAATAGATTTGACATGTTCAGGATCAACCCTTACCCCCTCCTTAGACACAATGTGTCCAAGAATTTTACCCTCTTCCACACCGAAGATGTATTTCTTAGGATTCAAAGATATCCCATATTCTAAGCATCTTTGGAAGATCAACTCCAAGTGTTTGCAATGATCATTTTGATCCTTGGAGTAAGCATTCAGGTCATCTTGGTAGACAACCATTATCTCATTTATAAGGCCTTCAAAATATACATCCATAGCTCTTTGAAATGTGGCCCCTTCATTCTTAAGTATGAATGGTATTCAAACATATACAAAAGTTCCCCTTGGTGTAGTGAAATTTTTCTTGTGTTGCTCAAACTCATTGACCATGACCTGATTGTAACCCAAGAAACCATCCATCATAGAAATAAACTTTGACCCTATCACCTACTGCAACAAATGACAATGCTAGGAAATGAGTAATCATCCTTACGGGACTTGACATTTAGATTTTTGAAGTCCACACAAAATCTGATGTCCCCATTCTTTTTTTTAAGTAGAAAAAGGTTAGACACCCAATCTAAATGTCTAATTTTTTTAATAATACCACCTTTTTTCAATTTTATCAATTCTTTTTGAATTTGAGGGTCAATAGTAGGGTTAATAGGATGTTTCTTTTGTCTAAATGAATTTGCACCAGGATCCAATGGAATGATATGCTAGATAAAGTCTTCTCTTTAATTCATCATAAGAACAAGCAAATAATTCTTTATACTTCCTTAATAATGCAATCAACATCTATTGGTATTTACTTCTTACTAATATAAACCATCTTCGGAGATGATTCAGTTCCTAAGTTTATAACCTCTACATCTTCTTCTTTGGAAAGCTTCTTGTCTATGAAAATCAACATTGTCAAATACTCTATCTAAACCAACAAGACCTCTAGGAATGATATTGGTTTTGACCTGGATGATTTCGTTCCCAAAAAGAGTCTCTTTATCTTCAGTATCCTTCTCCACCATGGGTCCCTAGTCAATTTGTTGGTTTTCAAAATGATGAATGCAATTCAAAAAATCATAAATTGATTGGTCATCATTGAAAACTTGCTAGTAGTATATGTTATTTGGAATACTCGGCCTGGTAAGAATCTCAACTTCATAGTTGCAGTGATGGGGAATGAAAGAAGCATCAAATCTTGAAGCTAATGCAACAAGTGCATCAACAACCACATTGTTTTCTCTTTCTACCCATGTGATGTTAAAAGCATCAAAGGCCTCAATAGTGTCCCAAACAACATTCATATACATTCTTAATCTTATTTACTTTACAAAAAAAATTCCTTCGACTTGAGACATCACAAGTTCTGAATCACCATGCACTCTCTAATATATTTGATTCCATATTTCAAAGCTATATTTAAACCAAGTAACAAAGCTTCATAGTCTACCACATTATTGGTGTTCTCAAAGTTCAATATAAAAGTAAACTTGTAATCTCTGCCCTCAGGGGACATCAATATAATTCCTATACCATTATCTTCTCTTGAATATTCACTATCAAAACGTATATTCTAAAGTCCATAATTTTTTAGATGAGGATGTGAGTGCACCAAATTAAAATCAATCTGTTTATCAAATTCATCATCATAATATCCTACCAAATTATTAGGATCTACATTAAAGTAACAAATCTCATTCTTTAGTTCATTAGGATCCTCAGTAATGATCATCATTCTCTTTTCCTTGTGCAATTAGACATATTTTCCACACATTAGGCTGGTAGCATAAGATAAATCTATTTGAAGACTACCACCCATTGAAGTTTCCCGCTTGATAGTAACATATCCCATTTAGCTAGACAATCAACTATGATAATATTCATGTTGAAAAGGCTTTCCCAAGGTAAGAAGCAACTTGTATAAGAATATTATTTATTATCCCAATTACATTTACCTAAAGGAATCCATAGCATAAAATGTACCATAGGATTTTGAAACTTGCAATCCTAAATGATTTGTAACTTCTAATAAAATCATATTACTAGATGCTCCATAATCTAACATACAGTTATGAACTAGCCAACCATTTATTAATAGAGATGTATAAAATGGATTAACAATTTGATTGTTACCTATGGAAACAACAACTAGATAAATTTTAGGGGTCTCTTGTGTATAGGCTTTTCCTGCCCCATCATTGGGAATGACTACAAATTTATCTGATTGATAAAAATGATAGGGGCATTGGGGTATGACAATGTCTGCTCCTTATGTTTAGGCATCTTTAGCAACTCTCTAATTGGCACTTGAAATTTTAACTGACTAAAGGCTTGAGCCATTTCAATCAATTGGTATATAGGAAAAGGAGTAGAAGAGGGAATTGTTAGAACATTAGTATCAAGTATGAAAGGCATTACATGATCATTAACAACAAATTGCTTTATATTTACCACCTTTCCCATAATTTGTTGATTTCTCATATGGTTGGTTGATATATCAACCTCTTTCATCTTCAAGACATATACTTTCTACAGGGATGCATTTGTTAAATGCATCTTCTTTCTTGGTGGAGACCTTCCTATAGGCTTGTTTTTTTCTTTTTTTGCATCATATTCCTTTGTCTTTCCTTTAATTAACTGTATATCTATGATATATTTGGAATAGCTATATCATCAAATTTATCCTTGTCACCTACTTGTCTATTTCTTAGCTGATAATCACTTTGTACTTGAATGAAAATAGCTTCAATGAGAGTTTTGATGTCATCCTTAGAGGGATTTGCTTTATTATACCTCTACCTCATTTGTTCCTTGAGTTTTTTAAAATATCTATTTAGAATCTCAAAAGGAACATGACAATTATCCTAATCATTTTGAAAAATTCCTCACCCTCATATGCATCCAATTGATCTACATTGGCATCATCATAACATTTAGGTGTGCCCTTGTGCTCTTGGAATTCTTTCTCTTCATCAAGTATAGCTACAAAAATGTACTTGGATTGATCACGAGGCAAGTAACAAATATCACACCAAAATGAATCTTGCTAAGGATTCACATGATCCTTCCTCAAGGGATCATGGGTGTGTCTCTAATGGTATTTTTGGTTCGAGTTCCTTGGTGATGATTGTTTATCATCACCTCTAGGTCTCTTGGACCATTCATGATTGTAGGGCCTATTATGTAACCTTTGACCCTCATTAAAATGTGTAGGAGCAATATTAGAGGACATAAATTTTTCACTCTTTGCCACCTTGTATGAAGTATCCTTCATAGCTCCCATTAGTTTGTCTATTTTTCTTCAGCAGTGAGAGGCTTGTTGGAAATTGCTGCATTTGGTTTCAGGAGCTTTCTATCAGATCTCTTGCTATCTTTCCCAAATTCCTTCATATTACTCTCTATATTGAAAAACTATTGCACATGCCTCCCTCAAGTTTTGAAGGTTCATAACTCTCAAATGATAGCCTAAATTTGAATCAAAAGCTTCACAATATAGAACAAGGAACATAGGCTCATTTGGCCTTACCTGGGGAGGTACTTCCTCATTGTCATAGTAAATTTGTTCTTGAAATCAACAACAAGTTTATTTAGCCATTTTTTTATAATGGTTAACTCATGGATTACAAACTTTGGATCCTCTCTTTCTCCATATTGCAATTGAAAAACCCTCATAAACTCATCCCATGAGTCTATGCTATTGTCTGAAAGACTTTTATACCATTCTTTTGCACTTTCCTCCAATAATTGCACAAAAAGCTTCATCATGACATCATCATCTTCAATCTCTTAGTCATTAGTGACATCTATGAAATTCCTTAAGTGGTCCTCACCGGTGATAGCATTGTTACCTTGGAATTTTGGTACCTTACATATAATCTCAACTAGAATTGGATTAGGGTAATTATAAACACCACAAAAATCTAATTGTCTATATCTTTCTAATCCCAACAGTGGTCTCACCATAATAAATATTTGAGCATTCCTTCTAGGGTTGACCCCAAAATTTTGTATTACATTTTGTTGTAGGGGATTAGGATAATTTTGTTGAACAATAAGAACTTTTTAAATTGGAAAAAGTGGTGCCACATTCTAAGGTTGAGCAGCATTTTGTTTTTGATTTATCATTAAGGTTTTTTGATTTAATTGGGCTTGTTGCAATGCAAGTTTTACCTCTATTTCATGTTTATTTTCTTTGGGATGGTCAATAAGATCAATGTGGTGATCTAATTCCCTTTCTCTGTCGTTATTTTCTAACTCAATTTTTGGGTCAACATATTAGAATGGGGTTTCAACATCTTGTTCAAAAGACTAAGGGGTATCATGTCTACCTTCTCTTTGATTTATCATAGGTTGAAGCCTAGTGTTTCTTTGCGGTGTCACTTTAGGTAAACCCACATTTATATTTTTTGCTCTAGGATCTATTTTATTTCCATACCTATTATAGTCACATCTAAAATTTATTCTAGTAATTCTAACCCTATTATCAGTTAAATCATCAACTTATGTGTATTGATCAAAGTCTTTAGAAGTATTTCTTCTACCTGAAGTACTCAATTTTTTATTATTTCTTGAACTATGTAAAGGATACGTACTTGGATTTTTATCTTTTTAGAGTTCTTGTCACATTCTTGCACTAGTAGAGCTAGCTTCAAGAACTTCTTGAACTTTGGAACGCTGATCTTTCTCCATTCTTTATCTTTTGATACAAACTTTTGGATCTTCCTTGATAGAGTCGCCACTCCTTGAAGGAGAAAATACTTGAAACTAATAGACCTCTAATTTCAAACCAAAGCCCAAAAATTTCCTGGCCTATAACCAAAGATTTTAAAAATACTCTTTTGTCTTTGGTATCCTCGATAATGGCACCAATTTTGTTGGTGTAAGTTGATGAGATGCTAAAATTACTTGAATAAAATGCATAGTTGAAAACTTATTCTGTTACCTTTTACTCCCCGACAACAATGCCAATTTTTTTGGTGATCTAAGCTATTGGCCCCAAATCCCCAAGGTTTGATAATCTTCCAGGTACTAGGGGTGTCATACTTGGAAAATTACCACAAACCTATCTTTAGGTTGGCCATCTAAGGACCAATGATTGAGGTGGGTAAGACATCCTTCATTTCTGGCACTACAAGACTAAGGGGGTTTCCCTAAGATGCCAAATTGATGATTTGAAACACTAAACAATACCTTACAATAAACTATATCCAATGCTCAGTGTATCCCAATACTAGTGTCACAATATACCTATGTGCTAGTTTGGAAAAGTAAGGTTGAGCATCTTACCAACATATAATCTACCATATAAGTGTCTAAGAATGAGTTTATGATACACCATTGTATTGTTGTATTCATTCAGATATAACAGTAAAACACACAGAAAGTAAAACTTTAAAGGTTTTTTGAGTTGATGTGTTTGGAGTGTGTTGAGGATGATAGGAGAGAAATCCAATCATAGACTTGTGCCATTATCCATTGGTCAACAAAATCTATAGATTTAACCAAAGATGCAATAACTAAAAATAAGGCAATGACTTAATCAAGTCACCACAAAAGATAATATCTTTCTAGATGCAAAAGCAAGCTCGGATATACACATTCATTTAGAAATACAATAGATAGTTGTAGAATATTAAGAGAGTATGCTTAGTAATCCTCAAGTATACCCATACATTTCCTTTATTATATTAAAAAGATACTATGCAAAGGCTTTGCATAGATTTACAAACTTTTGGTTGAAAAACTAATCAATTATACATCTAGAAATACATACCATACATAAGGAGACACTCTGCTAAGGTTGATTATGCCTTAATCACACAATATTCAAAGTTTTCAAATGTTATTACAAGCTTGGGATCAAATCTAGATCATTACAATCTAAAATGGCTATACCCGAGACTAGATATTGAAACCAAGGTTTCCTGTGAATATATTCTTCTATTGTCTCAATAATTGCTTCTCTCTTCTAATCTATATCTCTCAATCCTCTTTTTATGAATCTTTGGAAATAGGATTTTCTCTTCTTTTACCTCATTAAGGTACATTGGGACTAGGAGTCAAGAATTCCACAAAATATATAGACCCCCATGCTTGCATGTACTACACACACCTAATTCCCATGATGAGGCCATGCCCTTGCATTAATGAGCACATAAATGAGGAAGAAACCCTCCATGAAATCTACAACAAATCATGACCAAGAGTGGATCTCTAGAAAAAAGGGCTCTTGAGAACCATAAAGAAGTATGGGAACCACCTTATCCCACTTATAGTTGTTGAGAAATTTAAGATCATCCATGCATCCCCAAGAATCAAATTAGGCAATTGAGAGAGTTGTTGCAACATTAACAAAAAAATATGAAAACTTCATAGAATGTCCAAAAGTCCAATTGGGTCTCAAAACCCCAACAAGATCTTAAGGCAAAAATAATTAGAGGGTAGGGGCAAAAACAAAAATCAGTTTCAGACTATCAGGCTAAAAATCCAAAAGTCCACAAATTTTTTGAAGTCCCAACAAGGAATGAAATTGGGTCTAGGAAACTAAAATAGATCTGGACTTTTAGACTTGAAATGAAGAAAAAGGGATCCTATGCCCCTTTTTTTTAGGATAATAGGATCTAGGTGCCTTTCTCTAAGATTTCATTAGAAAGAGAGAAGATCACAAAGGGATAGGATTGACTTTCAACCTTGAGGTGAGCCAACCCTATTTTGGGATCTTGGATCTTAGATTTCTTATGACAAAAATGACTGATTGGCTATTTTGGGAGATGATTTAAAATGCATTAACTAAGACAATTGTATGACCTAACACTTGAAATTCAAAATTATATTATAACAAAAATGAAAATGACAGTTTGTAGGTAGATTTGAGAAGGGAAAAATGGTGTGTACCTACCCAGAGAAGTGGGTTTCAGGGCCTATAGTAGGACTGAGTGAATGGGTCCTTGTACAAGGGTCTTCCTCAACTTTGGGGGTCCTCTGGTGCAAGATATGAGCTTTTGTTTTCCCCAGGGTTTCACTGTCAAAAAGCCGAAAACAATTTTTGAATTTGAGTTTCCCTGTCTTGACTACAATGAATGCAACAAATGCAACTTTGAAAAAATGCTCCTTTGATCAATTTTCAGTCCTTCTTCACCTATAAATTTGTACATACAAAGAGAGAATAATTTTTATTTTTTTTGGATGAATAGGGGTTTGCCTTAGTCAAACCCCAATTTGGTAATTAAACCTTAATGATAAAGCAATGATAAATGGAAGGAATTTGATGAATGAACAATGCTATGTCACAACTCACCAAATCCTTAATGGTTGTCCTTAGAGGACTAAATTCTAACACATCTCTCTAAGGCTTGGAACTTGCATGAATTGACTTGATTGATTGAGCTTGATTTGATGCTTGAATGCTTGAAACCTACATCACAATGTTAGCTCCAAAACATGACATGAACACACATGCACTTTGACATTATGATATGATCTTGATTGTTATTGTAGATGACTGATAAATCTGCTCTTTAATGCTCTTGACAATAATATTTGCTCTTGTGAAGTTAGAATTATGTGTGTTAAGTTTGAATTGATAAAATAAATTTGTATTTATAAGTGTTTATCTAATTTCTCAAAAAATAGATTCCATAAGCGAACATTTGAAACTTGAATTTGAATCATAAAAATTCCACCAAAAACATATTAAAAATGGATTGTAGCACTTAAAGGGGACCCATTCGCCCTTGGGTGAATGGGTCCTAGGACTTAAATCCAGGACATACAATTTCCAAGGTGTTTTAATTAATGTAGGAAATTGTTTAATATAGGTTTCCCTTTTGGAAAATGGGATTAATAAAGCTTTGTAATACATAATTTAGGTAATTAGAAGCTTTATTAAGTCCAATTAATTAAGGGGATGCAAACATAGTGTGAAAATGTAAAGGAGTAATTTTTTCTACACTACATTTAGCCCCCACTTTAGTGAGAGTATGAACTTACACTCAAACTCAAACTAAAGTAGACAAATATATGTCAAGAGGGGTCCAAGTGCACAAATGTTAGAAAGATAGGATTACAAAGATCAAGGGGGTGGCCAAGCCTCCAAGATCAAGATCCCATGGAAAACCAACATAATCACAAAGGGACACACACATATGTATGATATGAAGTAGCAAGACAAGTTACAGGTAAAAGTACAAAGCTGTGCCACACTTTATAAAGGAAACAACCAACACTGATCCAACTTTTAAACTTAAATCACTAAAATGTGGCATATCTGTTTTGAATTTTGAACTGATGTAAACTACTAAAATGTGTATTTTTAGTATATTTTATGTTTATATTTTTAAAAAATAAAAAAAGGTATTTTAAAGTAGTTTTTAATAAATTAACACTATAATTTAGTTGATAAAATGCTGAAAACTGAAGTTACATGAGACGTCAAACTTTTTATAGTAAATTTTAGTTTTTTCCTTTAATTTTTTTTGTGTGTATTTATAACTTGAAACTTCAGTGCATGAATACATTTTTTTTCCAATTTTGATAAATATATATTTTTGAATAAATATTAAAATTTGCGTGTATAAAAAAAATAGTTGTTTCCATTCGACATCAACTTTCATATTAAATATTTATCTAAAATGGAAAAATAATTATACCTTCTTGATATAGATTCTTTTATCTAGTGCATCATATTTTTAATAAGTTTTAGTAATTTTCCTTGGCATGGCAATCAACCTAATATTTTGTGTTGATAACCTACTTTTAGTAAAAATAAAAATAAAATATAAATTATAATTAAACTATTAAAATAAATATATTTTTGAAAACTATACTTATGGATCTACAAAAGGGTATTTTTTATATTAAAAAAAAAGTTTTTTTATTAGCAATAAATAGGTTTTGAAGGGTCTCTGAGACCCTATACAAAAAGGAAAAGAGGCAGCAAAGATATAGCCAATTGGTTGCCCCACCAAAACTCAAAAATAGGCTGATTACTAAACAATCAACACCCCATCAGCACACAATGACCAACAAAACAAAAAACTAGAAAAAAGCAAACAAAACAAGCATCAATTAAAGAAGATCCTTTAACATTCTGGCTACTTCCAGATCCTTAGTGATCACCTTGTCATGCATTTCCATGATCTCCTCAACATCCTACCTCGACACAATATTGCATTTCTTGGTTTTGCTCTAAGTGTGAACACTCAATCTCGTGCCCAAATCCACAGTTTGCACCCTCTTTTCATCATCCTCCCCTTCATTTTGGTTCACCAACTCACCAAACAAAGATCTCCCAGTCCATTCCCTTTCCTTCTCAATCAAGAACACCAGATCTTCAGCTGAAGATTCAAGCTTTTCCTTGCTGAGGTTGATCACCATGTTGAGATCTCTACGCAACAAGAAGGATTTTTTCTCCACCATGGATAACCTTTGATCGTAATCTTTCTTCAAATTGGCCACATCCTCCACCATGAGGCCAAGGCTGGAATTTAGATATTTGACCATACTGAAGATGGAATCCTTCTCTTTAAGGATTCTAAGAGTAGAAATATTGCACCTATCAATCATATCATATTTGCTATGGAGGTCCTGAACCTCCTAAACCAACCACATGAGTAAGTTAAAGAAAATATCGGCCCCATCCTTGACCAAACTAGAAGCCTACGTGTAGTCCATGGCACCCCAATACAAGCCCCTCCCCTGATGAGAACTCATGGGCAGATCATCATCATGTAATCCCTTAGGATCATCAACCTTAACCTTACCCTTCTCTTTGGATGCCGACACAACAAAAGACTCATCCACCTCCACCACACTATTCACCTTCCCCACAACATGGGCCCCCTCATCACCACCACAATCTAGGTCCTTATTTACCACATCCGCCACCTCACCGACCTAATTAACCCCAATACCCTTTGACCATTTTCCCCCAATATCTTTGGAGCACACCGACCCCTGTTTCATGGTCTTCCTCCTACTAGCTTTACCCTCCACACCCTCTTAATCACCAATAGCCTGAAGTTTGTGTTTCACACACGGGTTAGAAGGTTTACCCTTTTTAGCAAAGTCTTCTTATCGCCAGAAGGAGTATAATCCAAGTCTGTGTAGTAGCCATCTAACCATGCCTTAGACTCCTCAATTTCAGTCCCAACACTACCATCCAACCCCTCAATCTGGAAATTCCCACTCCTCTTCAACCTTTTCTTAGACTTATTAGATTTAGCAGAAATAGGGGACTCGATAACACAATTAGCTTTAATATAATCCACAATTAGCAACATTAAACCCTCATGTAAGAAGGGGTTCTTAGGATTCCTTCTATAGCCTGCTATCCCATCTTCCAAAGAAACCAGAAGATAGAATGAGAAAGAGATAAGCTTACCATGTCAGAAGTGATTGAGCAACACAAAATGATGGCCATATAGAGCATAAAACCTCCTATCCAAAGTAAAATACCGCATCAACACCATCGCCACCTCATTCCAAATAGGTTTGATTTTGGAATGAACCTCATTGTTGAGCCTCACCATTTTGGCTCTCTCCCTGTCCCGTAGAAAAAATGATCTAGTAACCCCTGATATAACTTTCTCCCTATAGAATTTCCTTCCTTCAGTGGACAACCTAGTGACTTTCGCAATAAACTCCTCAGTGATATCAATATCCCTGCCAAACATGCTCAACACCCAACCATGCCAAGCATCAACGAAATCTTGGGAAACATTTGACTTAAACCCATGAAGTTTCTCCATGAAAGGTGTCACCCCACCTTTCTGTAGAATTTCCTAGACATTGACATTAGCTTTGAAATCCTCACACAAAAGAGGCTCAGTCCTACACCTATCCCCACCCATCTTCAATAGCGAACACTTCTCAGAATCAAGAACACACAGCTTGCAAATGCAACTAAACACTAAGGCCAAGGAAATAAAAGCACCCAGAAAGCGTGCGGACCTGCCAACTGAGGTACTGAATAAAATAATAGCCAGCTGCCTCCTACAAATATGAATTAGATAACCACAAATTCCAATGAACATCACAAGCATAAAGTGTCTAATCAACCAAGCCAGAACATGATAACCATGCAAGGCAAGAGCTGAAAAGACGACCTACTCTGACGAGCTAGGAAGTATCATTATTAAGTAGAGCTATTAATTCGATGGGAAGGTTATCATTAACCTCCCAAGATCTAGCTGATGTCACCCCGAGATTCGCCAGCAAGTCTGCCACCCCATTTGCCTCACAAAATGCATGGGAAATATACACCTCATATAATTCATCCAACATAAAACGAGTGTCCAAAATAAAACTTTCAATTGACCAAGATGGAGGGGAACAATTCTTTAGGAAGTTAATTATATTCAAAGATTCCCCTTCGACCCATAATCTAGAAATCCCCTTCTCCCTAGCAAGCTTGATACCATGATATTTAAAAAAAATGTTATTTACATGAATAGGAGTTATTGAAACATCAATTTTTTCAAATAATTTTATTTTTTTGGTAAATTGGCCTTAAGGTGGCTCTCCATATATATTTAGCCAACAATTTTAGTTGAAAAAGTTGTGGAAGTATCTAACTTAGCTAGAATGAATCTTACTAGATCATATGTTTGACCAAAATTGATTTTTAGTTAGAAATACTTAAATTCAGTTGTGTTAATAAGTTGGATGAAAGTGTGACATAGCTTTGTGCTTTTACCCTTACACAAACATATAATGTCAAAGTTAATGAAAAGAGGAAAAAGGGTGGATCAAGCTTCAATTGTTTTTCCAAAACGTATGGATCAAACCTAGGTTGTTTGTCCAAAATTCCACTCACAAAGGGTAGTGTAGTTCGATATTTACTAGGTGAGCCTCAAGGCAATATGTGAAACACACAATGGTCTAGTGTAGTTTGATATACACTAGGTGTGAACCCATAAAAAGGTGGCAGATGGCAAGTCATGCCAGGTCTACAAGCTCCCATACGTCAACAATACCAAAAGTTATACTCCTTGATACCTTTGATAAGGTGCCACACAAGATGGTCACAATTTCACAAGGATATCAAGCTGTATTATGCTAGAAACTTATGACAAGGCACCACTAACAAGCAAGTTGTATTATGCTTGGTGGTCAAGATTTATTTTAGGATAGTCAAAGTGGTTTTGCTTAGTTCATGAAAGGTCTCACTTTAGGGAACATCACACTCGATATCACCATCAAGAGAGGACTAGTCTAGGGATAAAATATTCTCATCTTAGGGAATGCAAGCCATAGCATTACCACCAAGAGGAATGTCATATGCCAAGAAAGGTCACACTCTTCAAGGACATCAAACCCAATGTCATCACCAACAAGACACATCACATGAAATAAGAAGACCACACTTTGAACAAGGTCATGTCATTAAGCAAACAATGAGCGGGAGGCATAATGCCCCCACTTTAAAGAAATTGCTAAACACCATGTTATGAGCAATTACTTCAAAGTAAAAAATGATAAATGCCAATTGATTAAAGGGAAATAAGAGCTTATTTAGAAAGCCCTATGTCAATCATATGTTTCCAAATAAAGTTATGTCATGAATAGGGGTTTCCCCCAAAATGGAATGCTAAAGATAAAAGAAAAGAAAGAAGTATGTCACATGTGAGCCAACCTAAAGTGGTTATTCCATATCCCAAGCTTGCTCATTATATATACATGGAAGGTAGTCAACTAGCCAAAAGGGACTACAAAAAGTGCCAGACTAGGACAAGGCTACCTAACCCCTTGCCCCGGGTAAACCCACAATACTGGTTTATAATTCCATCGAGGGAGGAAAATTGCAAAAATGCTTCAATTTTTTTTTTTTTTGGTTTTTTGGGGATCGCTCAAACGGGGTTGAACATTTGCTCAAACCCCTTTGATCAACCCCTTTTGTGATGTCATCTTTTTTGGCACGCTTTTGTAAATGAAAACAAAGGAAAAATTTAAAACAAGGGGGGTTCGAGAAAACCCCCCTTCGCTTGAAGGGGTCGAGGGGGTTTGCTTGAACCCCCCTTTTTTGCCCCTCTCCCCCTCTTCTACCAAATTTCTACAAAAAATTTCCTTTCGAAGCTTGGGTTGAGGATGAAAATGGAGGAAAATTCACATAACCAACTGGATGATGGTAGTCCTCGGAATGGGCTATCCATCGAATATAATTTTAATATATTTTGGTTTTATTATGTTTTTTTTAGTTTAATTAAACATAGGATTTTCACCGAAAATCAAGCTCTCTGTTTTGCACATGTGGAAAACTAGCAAATTATCTTCTTCTTTTTTGAAAAATATGTATGCACTAGATATTGATGTCCTTGACCCAAAAACAAAAAAAGAATTTTGATACATATAGAAAAAGTTAGCAAGTAAACCTATGTCTGAATTGTAACTAGTTTGACTTCAAAACTTAATTTAGAAAAAAATATTCAATAAAACACTATGAAACCAATTGCATGCACTATATATCGTAGTTACAAATCTAAATTTAAAAAAAATAGAATTTTATCCTTCATAGATAAGAAAGTTGTGTTAGCAAGTACATGACACTCTTTAAAAATGGTGTTTACTGTTAAAAACTAGTTTTCAAAGGAGATGGAAAAAGAAATGCAATTTGATTCCAAAAATTAAATATATATATATTTAGAATCTACATACAAAATGTCATGAATCACTAGTTTGCATCATCTTCAAATTCCTCATGGTTTAGTAGCTATAGGTGCCCGAAAGTGAAGATTTAGTTAAAAAAATTTAGTTCAATGTCCAGTTTGGCCAAAAATTATAAACCAGTATTGTGGCATCAACCCCCCCAAGTGTAAGGGTAAAAGGTGAGCCAATAATGGATGATGATATGCTGCTCCTTGCTAAATAAAGTATGATTGCATAAAGCCAAGTTTATACCCTCATGCATGGTAGTGAATATGCTATGATACTACAACTACCACATGACAAGGAGCAACAACTAATGTTATTTTCTAATTGAATGACAATAACCAAGACCTCTAGTTGTTTCTTGCATGTTAGGCTCTATAGGGACATGTATACCTTGTTCTCCTATCCCACATCCTTTTCCATTGTAGCCAAGTTGTTTCAAAAGCTCATAACCTCTTCCATAATTTTTTCATTTCTTTCAGAGAAGGTGGTTTCATGATCACTTTCGTCATATGTAGATGTGTAGTTCTTGTTTTCACCTTCTTTGTTAAAAGTTGTGGGCTCACATGGTTTTGATGACTCAAATTGTGTTGATACTATGGCAAATTCTTTCTCTTTCCTTGATTTGTGTGTAATCTTGTATTCTCCCATGAATGTAGGTGTAAAATCCAATGAACCCCGATCATCGTCTAATAGTTTTGTGATTGGTGACAAACACTTCTCTTCTTCTTCTTCTTGTATTAGTTCCATTTTTGTAAGTGTCAATTTCTAAGAGGATTTGTCATTCCTATTTCATTTTGTAAACAAGTCTCACATTGGAGGTCAAATTTTATTGTGTAGAACTTGTTTTTGGAAGTGTACTTCACTAGACAATGTAACATGGAAGGTACCACATTCATTGCATGACATGGATAGGAGTTTGCAATGTAACCCTACCAGCTTTAACAAGTAATATTATCACACCAAGCGGTTGTTTTCCCACATTATCAAAACCATGGATAGATAAAGAGTTCGGTTGAATTTTTCTCTTGTCCACTCCAATCTTATCTAAAAGGTTTACAATACAAACATTGAGTGTCAAACCATTATCAAAAAGATTACACCTAATACCAAATCTGTTAATGACAACTACTATCATCAAAGCCTCATTTTTTTTGCACTTCTAATGGAGGTAATTCATCTTGATGAAATAAAATGTCTAAGTTGACCAAGTTCATACCTTTAATTAGGGCTTCCACATCATTTGGTTGTGCACTAGGATGGATAACAACTTTTTTTAAGGCATTTTTTAGCATGCCATGGTAAAGAGGTGATGCTTGAATCAAATCCCACAAAGAAATCTTACTAGGAGTGTTGCGAAGTTATTATACAAGGTCATATTCTTTACCGCTATGTTGTTGGATATTAGGTGCAGGTGCGAGGTATGGTTGAGGAAATGGAATGGATGTTGGAGTTTGTCTTGGTTGCTGATTGTTTATAGTGTTATATGTATGAGCAACGACATTGTTCCTCGTGAGTTGTCTTGCAAAATTTAAGATATTTCCAAGAGGTTTTGGTTGGTGTTGTGGTGTTCCTATGATAAGAAGTGGCTTAGGAGATGACTTGGGAGGTCCAATAATTAGAGGAATCTTAGGAGGTCCAATAATTAGAGGACACTTAGGAGGTCCAATAATCTAGGGATATCTAATGGTCAATTGTGTGTTCATTAACCTAAGTGGATTGGACTTTATGTTGATGTTCTTCTAACGAGGAGGGATCTAATGTCACCTTATGATATTCATCTAAGGAATCCACATTACTATTATTTGAAAGAAATTTATCAATTCTATCATCCTCTTACACCATGATATCTTCCCTAGTAGGAGAGTTTTTAAGAGAGTAGCAAACAAGATCTCCATGACATTCAATGGTTGGATCTTCTAAGATATCTTTATCACAAGTAGGGGAGGTATCTAAAGAAGAAAAAATATGATTTTCTTGCTTATCAATGATTGCATCCTCTTGTCCAACAATATCTTCCAAAGTAGGAGAGGTAGGGGAAGAGAAACAAATAGGATTCTCGTGACTCTCAATGATTGGATCTTCTAACACCAAAATATATTTTTCACAAATAGGAGAGATATTGGGAGGAGAAAAAATGTGATTATCATGATTATCCAAGATTGTATTCTCTTTCACTAAGCTAACCTCACAAATAGGAGAGATAGTGGGAAAGGTATCAATGAAAAATAAGAAAAGAGGGGAAAGGACTTCATATTCGTATGCTTGTAATAACAATTTCCTAGAGTACTCAATAAGATTTGAAAATAGAACATGAAGTATGATAACCAAAGATATTTTCAATGAGAGAATGATGTAAAAAATTTCCCTACAAATCTGAAATGCAACAATTTTTCCCAAATTTACAACAAATCAAGCAAAATAATGCTTTTCTTGCACCTACAATAACAATTTTTTAGAATTGTAAAATAGACTTCTGCAAGTTGGAACAAATTGATAATTCAAAGACAAAAAAATGTGTACAAGTTGTCTGAGAAACTTGTACAGGGACAAGTTCACCCAATGGAGAATTGGTCCTTGTACAAGGTTTTGAAAAGTAAAAATTTGAAGTTTTATGTTGTTTGATGTTTCTTTTCCTAGTTGCAAATAGGTTAAACAGTGACAATTTTTCTAGATTTTTAGATGAAATGGAAATGCAATTTTAATGAAAATGTATGAACAAAGTGACAAATTTTTGAATGCAATTTTTAGGTGTAAAATACAATATTTGATTGATTTTAAGATGCAAGATTTTGAAAATAATAGTTTGATACAAATTTCAAACAAAACTATCCAAAATTTCACTTGTTTTTAGCTAAAATGAAAGATGCAATATGCATGCAATGAACCACTTAATGAATGGAATATGAATGTATATCTGATCTAAATATGATTGAAACAAACCCTAATGCAACCTATGATAAAATATGGAATGCATATTTTTTAAAAAATTTATGACTTTTTAGAATGCAAAGATGAAACCCTAACTAAGAAATGCAAACTAATGCAATGCAAAACCTAGATCTAGGGTTTTAAGGATCTCCAAATCAGAAAATATGATGTACAATGTCGGGTTCACAAAAATGAAATGAATAAAAATGGATCTTGTGTCCCTTTTGTTTAGGATAATAGGATCTAGGTACCTTTCTCTAAGATTTCATTAGAAAGAGAGAAGATCACAAAGGGATATGATTGAATTTCAACCTTGAGGTGAGCTAACCCTATTTTGGGATCTTAGATCTTAGCTTTTTTATGACAAAAATTACTGATTGGCTATTTTGGGAGATGATTTAAAATGAATTAACTAAGCCAATTACATGACCTGACACTTGAAATGTAGAATTCTATGATAACAAAAATGGAAATGATAATTTGTAGGCAAATTTGAGAAGGGTAGAATGGTGTGTACCTTCCCAGAAAACTGTGTTTCAGGGCCTGTAGCAGGATTCCTTCACCCAAGGGTGAATAGGTCTTTGTGCAGGGGTCTTCCTCAACTTTGGGGATCCTCTAGTGCAAGATCTGAGCTTTTGTTTGCCCTAGGTTTCATTGTCAGAAAGCCATAAATAATTTTTGAATCTAAGTTTTTGTGTCTTGACAACAATGAATGCAACAAATACAACTTTGCAAAAATTCTCCTTTGATCAATTTTTAATCCTTCTTCACTTGTAAATCTACACATACAAAGAGTGAAGAAAAAAATGTTTGTTTTTGGGTGAATAGGGGTTTTCCTTAGTCAAACCCCAGTTTGGTAATTAAATCTTAATGATAAAACAATGATAAATGAAAGGAATTTGATGAATGAATAATGCTATGTCACAACTCACCAAACCATTAATAGATTCCCTTAGAGGATTGAAGTCTAACACATCTCTCTAAGGATTGGATCTTGCATGAATTGACTTGATTGATTGCTTGATTTGATGTTTGAATGCTTGAAACCTACATCACAATGTTAGCTCCAAAACATGACATGAACATACATGAACTTTGACATGATGATATGATCTTGATTGTTGTTGTAGATGACTAATAAATCTACTCTTCAATTCTCTTGACAATAATATTTTCTCTTGTGAAGTTTTAATTATGTGTGTTAAGTTTGAATTGATAAAATAACTATGTATTTATAGGTGTTTATCCGATTTCTCGAAAATTAGATTCCACAAGCCAACATTTGAAACTTGAATTTGAATCATAAAAATATCGCCAAAAACATATTAAAATTGGGTCCTAACACTTAAAGGGGACCCATTCACCCTTGGGTGACTGAGTCCTAAGACTTAAATCCAAGACACAATTTCCAAGGTGTTTTAATTAATGTAGGAAATTTTTTAATATAGGTTTCCCTTTCAGAAAATGAAAATAATAATGCTTTGGAATACATAATTTAGGTAATTAGAATCTTAATTAAGTCCAATTAATTAATGGGATGCAAATATAGTGTGAAAATGTAAAGGAGTACATTTTTCTACATTACAAGACCTTTGGTCCAAAAGTACAATTGGGTCCCAAAACCCCAACATGAATCCATTATAAAGTGAAGAGGGATTGGGAGTGGAAGTCCCAACTAGATATGGACCTTTTCAGACCTTTAGTTTGAAAGTCTCGTTGGGACCCGAAGTCTCGATGGAATTGGAAAGGGAAGAATGATTGGGATCAAGAATCTCAATCGGACTTGGACCTTTCAAACCTTAGGTCTGAAAGTCTTGTCAGGACCTGGAGTCTTGATGGGATAAGAAAGAAGAAAAGGGAGACCGATCAGGATTAGGATTCCTGATCAGGCCTAGAACTTTGGTCTAAAAGTCCTATCAGGACTCAAAGTCTTGATAAGGATGGAAAAAGAAAATTAATTGAACTTAGACTTTTCAACTGAAGTTCAATATGCTATGTGGCATCTTTTCACACTTTCGTGGAACAAAGGGTAACCCACCAGAAGAACTTGGTGGAAACACAAAAACATTCCACATGGCATCATTTTGTGCTTTCATGGGCCAAAGAGGGATCCCCCAGAAAGATCTAGCAGACGCATGGAAAGGATTCCATGTGGCACCATTTCTGTGGGTCGAAGGGGGACTCATCAAAAAGACTTGGTGTCCATGTATGGAAAACATGCCATATGGCATCATTTCCACACTTCCATGGACTAAAGAAGGGCCCACCAAAATAAGTTGACAGACTTGTAGAAAGGATGCCATGTGACATCATTTATGCACTTCAGTGGGGCAAAGATAGACCCACTAGAAAGAGTTGGCAAAACTACAAAAAGGATGATAGGTGGAATCATTTCCATGGTTCCACGAGTAGAGGCTAGAATTTTTTGAGAAGGCATGCGGGCTCACAAAAATCAAGTTTGATGGTCTCATTGGTGCTTGAATTCTTCATTGGATGAGAGGAAAAGGGTAGGGGAAAGATTTCAAAATGGTCCCAAACCTTTGGGACTTAAGTTCAAAAGTTAGATCAGGACCCATAGTCTCGACAAGATGGAAATTGACAATGTTGATCGGGATCAGGGATCTTGATTAGACTTGGACCTTTCCAAACTAAGTCTAAAAGTTTGATTGGGACCCAAAATATTGATTGGATAGAAGAATAGAAGGTGAAGAACATGATCAGAAGGAAGAAGTGGACATGGACCTTAGTCCAAGTTTCCATTCGAGACTCGAATCCCCAACCAAATGAAAGAAAAAAGAAGGGGAGATCAAGGATGAACATGGACATTTTGACTTGGTCTAAATATCTGTTCAAGGCTCGAATCCTCAAAAGGACCTATATAAGGAAAGAAAGAAAGGAGAAAAAGACTGTCTTTTGGGCATTCTATAAAATGGGTTTTTGAACTTATCCAAATAAAGGGGTAATGCAACTATTAGAAGGACATGCACATGATACAACATTGAGATTTATCAGATTATCCATAATTGATGGGGAACACAAGGGGACAATATAGAGCACTATAAAATTACTTCAATTTATAAGTGCTAATAGAACTACTTTACAAAGAGGAGTCTCTTAACTTTTCTCTACATCACCTACTATAAAAACCTGGAATTATCCATCCATGTGATCACTAGATAAGCAATGAATAACTAAATTTGTTCACCTACTTGATGGATTTAAATTATGCATGGGTAAAAAATCCCACGATTTTAAAATCCCAATTACTTAGTTTGTTGTTTGTATTATAATAAAAATAAATAGGTAGCTTGTAGATGTCAAAGAAAGGCATGTCTTTATTAATTAACTTAGTTTTTTGTTTGTATTATAGTAAAAATAAATAGTTGGCTTGTAGATGTCCTACCCACTCTTTATTAATTCACTAAGACCTCTTTAGGGATCATGAGTAGAAATTCCATTTTTAATTCACTCACAAATTTATGAGATATTTATCTTTGACTTCAATTTTTTTGTGCTGAGATTCTTTGACAGTGGTGTAACTTTGGTTGATAAAATTAATAGGTTTTAATGATGTATGTCTTTTCAATAATATCAAAACATAGTTATTCTATTTTTAGAAATTCAAGAAAGAAATAATTTAGGTGATAACCTAGAAATATCACATAGTATTTACTAGCGTAAATCATCACTTCAATTTAAAATATTTAGAATGTTAAGGATCATTATCCAAACTAAACTATAAATGGCTCTCAAAGTGGTGCCCTCATAAGTACAAGCATTGGTTTTAGAATGTTAAGGATCATTATCTAAACTAAACTATAAATGACTCTCAAAGTGGTGCCCTCATAAGTACAAGCATTGGTACAATTTACTAATGGAAAATAATTTGCACGTCTACACGGTAGTTAGGATTAGATGAAGCATAGTCTACAATTATGTAGCAATGAAATCTATGCAAGATATAATATGAAGTTAGCGTTATGCCTACAATGAGTTATTTCCTATAAATGTATCAATAACTATTTCTAGTTTCTAATAGAAATGTCTAATTATATATTTCTAATACAAAAGTTTAATGTATTCATATGTTAGATTTTATAGATAGATAGGATATTTTAGAATCTAAACTAGGAAACCTATGTTGTTTTAACCTATGAAGCTTAATCACTTATTTTACAATCGATATAATATTAGATCAAAATTGTTTGTTTATTCTTGTCTTATTTGATAATTTTGAACTAGATTGCATGTATATTTTGAGCATAAGAATATAATTTTTTTTATGAGATTTTGACTTTACTAATGAAATTGATTTGGTAAATTTTAAAATTATTGTAAATCAAATAATATTATAATAATCTGAGGACAAATTTAGTCATTTTGTTTAAATTTCTTTGAAAAATTAACTTATGATTATATTGTTTATGAAAATAAATGTCTAGAATGCATTCAATATGTATAGTCAGTTTTATAATTAATTATATTTTAAAATTATGTCATATTCAAATAGTTCTTATGACCTTTTAATTGTTTCATACAATGAAATATAAAATTTAGTTATTACATACTTAAGAGGAATTTGTAATTCAATGAAAACTCTTTGCATCCCTTTTATATCATGTTTTGATTAGCATTTGTTGGGCAATATTATTCTTGTCAAATATTTGTTTTTGATATAAAAAGTAGCAAAAACAAGGGTGTTGTCCCATCATAACAAGGCACCAAAGGCCATCTAGAGTAAGCACATTAAAATCACAGTGACAGCCGAGAACACCGAGCTATCACCCACAACAAGTCATATCAAAAACCAAAAAACAACAGTAAAAAACATAGTCCATCATGCAAGCATGATACGTAGTAAATGAGTCCAAAGACCCCCAAGGGTCAAACCAGAGAAACAACATTAACAAATAAACAGTCATAGAGAAAATGAAAAACAAAAAGACCCAAAGGCCTAAATTTTTTCCTCCCTGCAAGGTTTATCCTGGATAGCAGTCACCCAATCTGCCATGAGGAACTCAAGCAACTTCTTAAAACCAGCATCATCTTTGTCATTAGCCACGAACTTGTCCTTCTGCAGCAAGCATAAACTGGTAGCCAACCTGTGCATGATTTTGAGGGAAAAGTGCGACACCTCCTGAACCTTTTTTTCCAATCTCTCCATTCTCCCCTTTAGCTTGCCAACTTCTTCCTAGGCCATCTCTTTTTCATTGGGATTTTCCTACAAGGGGACTTTTCCCTTATCAGTAATAGAGGTCTGGGGATTAATTTCCATCACATTGGAACTGGTAGGGCCCTTCTTCAGGATTTCAGACACATGGGACACACTGTTCACCGAGACAGACTGGTCATCCCCACTCGCCACCTTTTTCTCTTGGCTTTCACTGTCACTCCCATTCTCATTCTCCAAATCTGAGGCCTCCTTAAGAATTCCCACCTTGTCCTACTTAAGGACCACTCTATGAGATCTACGAGGGGTGTTGGCTTCATCAGTAATTTCGATGTCAGAGTTAATGTGATGAAGGAAAAATTTATTTTTCTTAGAGGCTTTAGACTTAAGTTGCGAGGTGGAGGCAGGACACTTCATTTCTTTACCCGCATCCCTCGGGCTCTTGGCAGGGGACGTACCATGGGGAAGGGCTTTCAAACTAGGGTTTTTTAGGCATTTTTTCTTACTTGAGCCCAGCATATCCAGAATGCTAGTAGAAGGGGGGTAGAGGAAACTAGGGTTTCATCAAGAGCAGGGAGAGACGTGACTTCTTGCACAGTGATAGGCTGAGTAGGGAAAAGGGCCATATGGAAATGATAGAGCCTGTACATAAGGCCTTGGTGCAGGATAGTATAATTTTTTCTAGAAATTGAGGCTTCATTGAACTCCGCCACAGTGCTTTCAAGAGCATGAAACAGGAAAAAAGGAATGGAGATATGCTGATGGTTCCTAAGGTGGTTTAGGAAATTAAAGTGGTAATAGTAGTAGACCCCATACCTTCCTTCCAGCATGAAGTACTTCATGATCACCATACAAACTCTATCCCACGGCTCCGACAGTGCCTCGCGGTCAAAGCCACCCCTCAACTTGATAGGTTTCTCCTTGCCATGAAAGAATTGGTTCAAACTAATTTGGTCCATTACCTTCATAGTTTTCTTCCAAGTTCGACCATTATTCAGAAGCCCCGTAACTCTGGCAATAACCTCCTCAGAGACTTCAAAGGAAATGCAACTGATGGTAACCCTACCATCATTCCCGAAGGTGACAAACTTAGTCGACAAGCCCTCATCGTGGCCAATCATGGCCTCCATATACTGGGTAATTCCACCTTTTCAAATGTGCCAAACCATGGCATCCACCTTTCACTCGTCACACCTATCCGGCTCCACACGCACTCTATCCCCACCCATAGATCCCACACCAAGTTCACCAACCACCAAAACAGAAAAACCAGGGCACAAGAGCTGGTAAACAAATCTAGAAGCATTGAAAGGGAAAAGGCTAGTAAAATGTGACCAAAAAAGGAGAAAATGAAGGCAATAAATGCCACATCTTGTAATCCGTGCAAAGGTAGAAGCTCCCTCATGCGAATCACTCATGGCACGTAAGGACATGATATCGGCGTAATACTTAGCCATCTCAAAAAATCTCAAAAAATCCACTAACTTAAAATTTCAACACAAAAATTTAGTAGCTTCAAAAAATGATTACTCCACCAGTCCATAGGGGTAGAAGGATTCGCCATACCATCGGCCCTCAAGATTCCGTACATGCCATTAGACAAACACATGATATCCATCACCTCACAAAGCAGCCAAATATTCAAAGTCATGCTCCCGCCAAAAGAATTAACCAAAGTATGAGTCCAACTAAAATAAGCAAGCACCTTCTAAGACTCAACATTTAGGTGTTTGAGATCATCCTTAAAATACACCAGGGCCGAGGGTGGCAAAAAATCCAATTTTCTCCAACACCGAAGCCCTTCAATATGAAGACCCACCGCTGCCATGCTGTCAGCAGTTGCATTCCCCTCCCTAAAGACATGGTGAATAGAAAAGTCATGAAGACCATTTAGGAGAGAGAAAATGTCCTCCATAATACCTTTTAGAGACCAACCCACCTTCATCTTTCCTTTAGCAGCTTCCACAATTAGCATCGAGTCACCTTCTATTTCCATGGTCTTGATGCCGAGTGACATCGCAATCTTAAGACCCCAAAGGAGAGCCATGCCTTCAACCTGGTTGCTAGTATGATCATTCAATCTCCCAGTATAGGCAGCCACCAGGCAGCCGGTATGATCCTTGATAATACCTCCTCCAATTGCTATCCCTCCCCTAGCCTCCCAATCAAAATTAAGCTTAACCCAGGGCAGCTTTGGGGTTCTCCACCTAGTATGCTTCCTTATGATCATTTTGGAATTATCAAATCTCTAAAACTCACTAGGAAAATTCCAAATGGTAGCTATGCTTCTATCCCAAGTGGTCAGGGGGTTACTAGGTGTCTTCCATTTACAAGTCAAAATGTTATCCAGGAGAAGCTTATTAAGGATTATCAACAGACCTTCCACATTGCTCTCCATTTCTTTGAAAATCCTGTTATAATTAAATTGATGATTTATATTTTAGTCCAATTTTAGCTAATTTGTGAGATTTACTATTCTTAGTGATTTGATAAAGTACTTCTAATTAATGAATTTTGGAATATCTATAAGTTATATGTTGGATTATTTACCATCATATGCTCTCACCTCACCCTACAAGGATCTTGGTCATTGGAAGATGGTAGATAATCTTATATTTTTGAATATATATTAATCCAAACCAAACACGTAGAATATATTGAAGAATGCTTTGTAAATCTTGTATTTAAGACTATCTTTTAGATATTTTTTTTAAAATATAATTTCTATTTTGTTCTTGTATATTAATAAATTCTAATTTGGGTTTCACTTATGTACTATTATTCTTTTCAATTTATATGTTATACTAATATTATCTAATGTTAATATTAGTGTTTTTTATATATTTCTTATTGAACTAGTATTAGAATATTAAAGATAGGTGTTAGAATATTTATCAATTGTATGTTCTCACCTCACCCATCTAGGATCATTGTGATCATAAAATAGAAGGAATTCTATTAGTAATTACACAAACTAAAATTTATGTAGTGTTTAGTATTCATAATTCCTTTGATTCACATTTACAATTCATGACATTATAATTGAACTGCTACATCTATGTGCTAACATATTTTCAATAATGATTTCAATGACATCATTGATTTAGACTACTAAGGAGAAATAATGAAAGATAAAACTTAGTAGTCCAAGTGAATGTAAAATATTCCTTGGACCAAACTTAAATTCTAGGTGGACATGATAATACTCACAAAATTACAACTTAATTTCAAACACCTCCTTAGAGTGTGTTTGAAACTAGTTTATTTTTATAGGATTTCATCCTTGTTTCACTTGAGTGGGTGGTAGTCAATGAAGAACTATATGGGGAAAAGAGACCCTAGAAAGGGTTGCATACCCACCCATACAATTACAAAAAATAGAGAATTAAATAAAACTAACAAAGAATCAAATAAAATTACATAGTATGTACATCAATTCTCTTGTACTTTGATTCTATGAATAATGGCATGCAGGTATCTTGGTTATTAAATTATGTTCATAGTACTCAAGTATAGAGAGCATTATGAGGTACTATAATACTACTCTTGAATCATAAATAAAATATTGATCTAATTCATAGTTAAGATAATAATCTGGATGACATTGATACTCATAAGAATCACTTGGTTAGATTACTTGTACTTGGTGAGTAGAGAAAAAACTAAGGGAGGGTACAATATACTTGTTTATATATATTTCCTAATTGATAGAATCCTTGACATAGTATTATGGGTAGACTATGGTCTTTCAATGAATGGACTAGGACCCATTTGATCTTGACAAGTTAGTTTCTAGTGAGAACAAAGTTAATATTGTATATCCAAGTTATAAGCTTGTATGGATAACTATATTTCATATCTTGTATTTGATAATAAAATGGCATGAATTGGTATAATAATAATTTATTCATCCCTTATGGACACATAAGCCTAATGGATAGAAGACATTGGATTGGCTAATGAGTTTGAATGTCTAGTATTGGATACGATAGTCTAAACTAGCTATTTTTTAAGTATTCAACTAAGAAAAAAAGAGTATGTATGATATATTTTTAAATAATTTTTTATTAAAAAATATTGACTAAATTGGAAGAAATTTTATTAATAGACCAAGTGGGTTATTATAGTAAAGTTCCTCTATCAACATATTTACATCATCAATGGGAATAACAAATGTATTAATATTAAAACTACATACATTGGAGTAATAATAATAGCCATATATGGAAATATAATGTCATAATTTATATTGTTTACCTTGCTTTATTTGTTTTCATTATTGAGGTTGGATGGGGGAAGGTACTTGTTGATTATCTAATCCAACAAACCTAAACAAACCTAAGTCTACATAGGAACCCTTTGTAATAACATTTTCAATGTTAGAGCTCAATGCAATAGATTATAATGGGTTGCAACTCTTATATGAGGGTGTACAAGAACATTCTTCCAAGAATCAAATAAGACAATGGATTTCAACTTGGTTTAGTAAATTTGATATTAAAAATTTGTTCATGGAATTATATTGGTGATGGTGGTGGTGGCAAAAGAATATTGATCAATAGGGATAAAGGAGGGATGAAATCATCAATATGTGCATACATAATAATGAAACCACTAATACTAGATTTTTTATAAAAGACTTCAAGACTAGATAATTTAGGTGTAGATGAAGGAGAAATATTAGTATTAGGGCTAGGAAAAACTAGGCTATAGTTTAGCTAAGGCCTTGTAATGCTAATGTTGATGCTACTACTACTAAGATCTCTAGGAAGAGAGATAGGTAACTTGTAAATTTTTGGAACCACCTCCAAGAAAGTGATCATTATTATATCTATTGAAGTGTACATGTAATTACGGGTGATCCCACAATATTGGTTTACAATTTTTGGCCAAACTGGACATTGAACTGATTTTTTCTAACTAAATCTTCACTTTTGGGCACCTATAGCGGCTAAACCATGAGGAATTTGAAGATGATGCAAACTAGTGATTTGTGACATTTTGTTCGTAGATTCTTAATATATTTTTTTCAAAATTTTTGGAATCATATTGCACTTATTTTTTCATCTCCTTCGAAAACTAGTATTTTTTAGTAAACACCATTTTTAAGGAGTGATGCTCACTGTATAACGCAACTTTTTTTCCATGAAGGATAAAATTCTATTTTTTTTGAATTTAGATTTGTAACTATGATATCTAGTGCTTCCAATTGGTTTCATTGTGTTTTATTGAATATTTTTTTCTTAATCAATTTTCGAAGTCAAACCAATTACAATTCAGACATAGGCGGACTATATTTGATCAAACCTACATTTATTTTCGGTGGAAAACCTACATTCACAAGAAATAAAAAATAAATATAATAATAAAATTAAATTTATTTAAAATTATACTTTTTTGGAAGCTTATAATAAGGACTACATACTTTAAAAAAACAAATTTTAAATGAATTAATTTGATCCCCCAAAAGGTAAATCAAAAGTGGTTTTTATCAGCATTTTGATAGGTGTAAAGGAGACTCTGTTATAGGTATGGTTTAAAACTAGCGGGGTTCTATCAAGGGGGTTTGATCTAAGGTATCTTGATCAAACCCTCTTCAATTGGAATGCTTTAAATGAATTTTTTTAAGGCTTAAATCATTATATTTTCTAAAAATATGTGACTTCAACAAAAATCAGAATCTCCCAGAAATTGTAAACCAACTTTGTGGGATCACCCTTACTCATGACGATATCACCAATTTTTTTATATAGCTTCTAGTGTTTGACCAAATATTTTAATGCTTGAATCTTTCCATATATAATTAGATGAAGCATATTGTAGCATCTTTGAGGGTTGAACCAAAACTTGGTATGATTTAGAGCTAGATCGTAAAGAAAATAAGGGAATAATATGCTACTTGGAAAACAAGTTGCATGAGTCTAAGTTAAGGTAGAGGAAAGTTTTCATTAAATTATTTTCTTTCATGGATATGACACCTACATCATACACATAAGAAAATTCTACTATACACAAAATTTTGACTGAAGCTACTTGAACTTGTGGTCCTTAATTTATATAGTATATTGACCTATCAACATCTCCTAACACCTCTATAGAATGTTTGAACTTCTTATAACTCAAGTGCAAGTTTTGAATTCCTCCATTCTTATTCTTGAGCTCTTGATAGTTTGATTGCTTGAGAAATTTCTCCATTGACTCTATCTTTTTTAGAGCTATGCACCAAGTAGACAAGGGGAAAATAAGTTTCTTGGAGAAGTTGCACGATTTTGAATTGATGTAGAGGAAAATTTTCATTTCCCTATTGCCTCTAATGGATCTAATGGCCATATCATAAGCATAAGGAGCGTCTTATTCTATATGAAAGGTTCTTAATTTTTTATATCAATTGATCATATGTAATGTATTAGTCATATTATATTCATTCAATATTCATTGAATTCTCTCCAATCTAAGAGTGGTCATTATGCAAAAATTAATATGAAGTTTCCATCTTGAGGCAAGTATAAATATTAAGAAAACATGTTTTTTATTAGGTAAGCAACATTTACAGGGTGTTGTACCCTTCACATAGAGCCACAAGGGCTAATAGAGTTCAAGAACAAAAAAGCATAAAAAACACAAAGCCAAAAAATAGACACAACAAACCAACAACAGATGGACAAACAACTAACCAGTAGCAGACTAATTGACAACAAACATGTTATGATTGTGTGGTACTATAATATTTTTATTCTACTCTTTAGGTTGATTATCACTTTTATTTATTTTGGCAAATGAAGGAACAATATATTCTTATTTAACTTTACCCAACTAGCTTACCACCAACTCTACAATGCATCATGAACTATTTAATAGCTATATATGGAAAAGAAAACACAATAAACCAATATTGATAACAAATTTCCCTTGAAAGTAAAACCAAGTAATCCATACCCAAATACAATTTTCTATTTCTGATAAGGACTCATATAACATGTAAAAATATGTCAAATCCAAAGGTTGAAGCAAGTTAGGCTATCACTCAAGAAAGAGATTTGAAACTTAAAGCAATAAGTTGCATGTATATGTAATAATGATACATGGAGGGAAGCATTCAACATTCAAAATACAAAATAAATAGTAATAAAAGGCAGATAGAAGGGGAATTTATAGTTCAAAAAGATACAATCATGATCCAACAAGACCATTTGATAAAAATATAGGAAAATTAAATTATTTCATAAGTGTTTGGAATACAAACAATAAACATAGGTTAACTTGACATAAAATAAAATATGAATTAATTTAATATAATTTATTAAAGTTTCCTACAAGCATTCCATGTAATTCCATGTTCAAATTTTACAAACATAAGTTAGGTGAAGAATAAGAAATTGGGAACATTAACAATGAAACCATAAAAGAATAGATGTAAAATACTATCAAAGAGAAATCGAAAATAACTACTAACACTATACAATCACATAAACTAGAAACTTCATATATAGTACCCTAATGACTACCAAGCTTGACAAAAAATAACTCATAATATATTGTTATTTAAAATAAATACAAATCATAACAAAAATATCATAAAGAATATTTGTTTTCTACTTTCAATTTTATTTTATTTTTTTATTTTTTTTATATGTTGATGTAGAATGATTATATTGTAAATACAAAATCAACAAATATGTGTTGTATTCTTTAAGACTAGTTATCTACAATTTAACTATCCACATGCAAAAATTGTGATATTAACAAAATATAAATATTTTTGAAATGAGAGGCCACTTGTCTTCATAATATACAAGTAGAATAAGTAAAAACAAACATGTGATCTCTCTTTGAATAAAAGATAACATTGGTGCCCTTATAACCATAAAAAGTGTACATGTAAATAAATTAGTAACTCTGTCTCTTGCTCAAATGAGATAATTCATTCAAATATAAAGTCTTTGAAATGATTTGATTATTCGTAAGAAAAATGTAAAGACATCTTATTTTTATAGTTTGTAATAGAAAAAAGATAAACAAATCACACTTTTCACAAGAAAAAATGAAGAAAAGATAAATGACACATACATTAAGGGTGACTTTATGCAACCTAATGGTGCCAATTTTTTCTCAACATGTAGCCTACCACTTCCTTTTTCTATCAAAAATTATGACAATGATTGAGAACTATGAATATTATTGAAGACAAAATATTCTTGTGATTGGATTTGATTTTCCATATTGCATCCTTATAACTCACTTTCAAATTGTACAATGTAAAACGTCTTGTCTACTAGATTCTCCATATCAATTGAGATTTTATTAGAAAATTGTTAGGTGTTTGAAAATAGTAAGAATATATGTGACAAAGTAGGGTGATGTGAAGGGTAGAAGACAATATAGTGGATATTTTATCAACTAATGTAACAAGGTACACAATATTTTTTATGGTATTGAATGGAATAAATTTTATGCATAGGTAGAGACAATTATAAGATAAGACAATGAACCAATTGTAGTAAGGAGAGACAATGCTTGGAGATGATTGAGAGAGGAAATTAAACTAAAAGAACCATCCCACGACTTGTCTACGACAACCCACCGATCCTTATCCTAAACCACATCTAAACTTTAGCGCCGACAAATTATGAAACATATTGAGTATCTTTAGATAGGTCCTCCACTTGCTTTTACTATGTTTCATCTTTAGAAAGGAGTGAATATTTAATGTGGGTACATGAATAATTAAGTTTTTTTGGCTTATATAGATATGGGGTGCACACATAATCATTTTTAATATCATTTTAAACATATGAGATGGTGAAAAATCATAAAAATTACATAAATTTATAGTTGAGAACAAAATAAAATGACATTATCAAACTATGAAAATAATGAATTGAAAATAAATGAAAAATATGTCGAAGAGAACGACTTCAGGGAAATTCACCTCCAACAATTCATCGCCATGACAAATTCATCTCGTGGAAAATTCACTGCCA